>JAQQAE010004843.1:0-18278 GCA_029823295.1 Pseudamia nigra | reverse complement strand
GGCAAATATTGCCACATCAAGATGTGCCACGCTGATAGACTCCTACCCAAAAAGACTGAGTGCTGTAATAAAAGCCACAAGTGTTGCAACAAAGCATTAGTTTAAGGGTGTGCATATTTATGCAACCAGGTTAGTTTAAGTTTTTTATTTTTTATTTTTCCCCTTTAAAAGGTTTCAGTTTGATTTTCAATTGCGTTCCGCAGTTGTAAAAGTTGTTACATTTTTTTTTATCTTCGTGTACATTTTTTACATCAAAAAACCTGGCATTTGAACAGTGGTGCGTAGACTTTCGAGATCCACTGTACACCTACTGTAGTGAAACACATTTGTAGCTGGCTGTGAAAAATATTACCACCACCAGATGGCACTGCTTTTTGGGGTACCACTAGGGGTACAAGGAATATTGGGGAACAGCTAGACTTGGGTATGGGAAACCATACACTTTGACATCATTAGAAAGCTGTGTTATCTTGTGGTGAATACAGGATGTTATCTAATTTATCATGTAAATATAGCAGTAATTGGAAGTGCTGACACATGCATACTGCAAAATTTTGCCATAGGATAATTGCTTACTCTTGTTATTTTAATTTTATTATTCACACCACAAAAAGACAAGAATCAAAATGTATGTGACTACTTTCTGATTATTTACAGAAAAGTTAAAGTAGACTGCCTTAACTTGTTCTGATGATGTGGACAGTCTCGATGATGCAGACTTGATAGGAGTGTTAGTGCATGGAAAAGAATGTGCTTGACTAAATTTTACACTTTCCTTTTCATATTAAAGAAACTTATATGTCAAATACAGCATATCTTTGTTTCCTGTGTCAGTTTAATTTTACTGTCTTGCACAAACATTAAGAGGAGTAATTGAGTGCAAGAGCACCTAAAATGTTCTGACTAGTCTTTTTTAAATGGTGAATACTGCATTTACTGTATTTCGGCAATTAAGGGAAATGCATTTATTGACATTAGCGTGGGACGACAGCCAATATAAGTTTGCCTTATGGTAGGTCTTTCCAGTTTAAAAGGGCAGTAGACAAAACACATAGCAACAGTAGTTTTTCAAATAACCGTTGTTAGTGAAAGGTCCCGTCTACATGCAACAGGCTTTTAAAAATGACACCAAAACACATGGAGACACACTCCTCAAACAAATAGGCCTGCCCTTTGTGCTACTCAGCACCACCCCCCCCCCCCCCCCGTGTCTGCAAAAGGAATGCCCGCGCAACCACATCCGAGGGTGGAGAGAAGATTGAAACCAGATGAATGGAGTTCGGGTACAGCCTGCTCGCCAGGCCCATATTTCACAGCTCGAAGCCTGATTAAAACAAGGTGCGGCACTAGCTGGGCCAAGGCAGCTTCTGGTGAAGGACATTTGCTTGCAGTGACACCCTGGGCTAGAAAGAACCAGGGCGAATGCCAGAAGTAAAGTCTGCTTTCGGATCACACTGTTCCTATAGTGGTTCCTTCATTGAGGCACAGCAGGTATGAGGACATCTAAAGTCATCAGTGAAAGCCAAAATTGACTACTTTGAATCTGTCTCCATCCACTGTTTTTTTCCATGTGTGAGCAGGGTGTAGTGAGGGTGGGGGCTGAGGAGGTACAAAGTAGGCCATTGGTGTGGTGGTAACTGTAAACTGATGTGCCAATGAAAATGAGGGCAAACTGCAAGAATTGTGGAGCACAAACTACTGTATTAGTACGAAGTAGAAATTCCATGGAAACATCATATATCTGTATGCATTGGATCACATGAAGAAACATGCACAGTCACTGATGCTATACATATTGATATCAATATACTATGTAGTTACATATAATGCAAGCTCCAGTCACCAGGAAACCCTTTTGCAAAGATTTAAGTTGGTTTCAATGTCCATCCCACACAGATAATTAGGGGGATTTGGCTGTTCCCACATATTAAAGCTGAATATGGACTCTCTTTAGACCTTTGTCAGCAGACATTGTAATGCAGTGAACACTGAACAATGTTGTAACCTTTCAACTGCTATTTAGCGGGAGTATGAAAAAGAAGAAAACCAGTGCCATTCCTGCCATGTTATACTTTCTCCTGCCTTTGTGCAATTTGGGATCTCATGTCATTGGATCTCTGTGTGTTAATGGGGTGAGAGAGAATCGTTTGCTTTCTTTTGAGGCAAACGTGTACAAAGAACCAGAGACAGAGTCTGGTCACTGAAGGTGTGTGTCTTTGTGGAACCTTTAGCACATTTGAGTGTGTATGTAGTATGTGTATGTGTGACTGACTGATTAGCAGCCAGTTTTCATCGACTGGTTGCAGCCTCCTCTCCTGAGATAGTGAGGCATAGTGGGAGAATTTCGTACTATTTTCCAGAGCTGAGTGCTTTCTTTTTCCTTCCCATGCAGCTGGTCAGCCACACTCGCGACTTGATGCCAAACACACTCCCCTCTATCCCCTTGACATTTTAGCTATGTTACTGCTGAGAGAGATGTGGCTCGCCTGCCTGCCGCCTGCCTGTACACACGAGTAAATAAAGCCAAGCTCATTTCATTTGGCCATAATGTTTAATCTACATTTGCTTGGTCAACGAGAGGTTAATCTCATTACCTTGTGCTAAATGGCATGAACGGGCATCCTCTGACAAGACCAAGGGTAGACACAAGTTAATTAAAAGAGCAATTAAAAGAAGACAGTAAGTCCCACTGAACAGCAGTAATATGTTACTTCCCTTGACACCAGTACAGTGATGTTGAATAACACTATTTAACTGCAGTCTGTCACTAATAGCAAACCACTTTTCATTACACACAAAGGAGGCTGGTAATAGGAGAACAAAGGAAAAAAACTGGCACATGATGAACTTGCTTTGTGGTTAAACATGTGCTTCAAAGTAACCTTTAGCACTAGTTGTGGTTTACCTACTGTGAGAGGCCTTGTTAAAACCAAGCCTCGTACAATACAAATGCAGTCTTATTACAACACTTAATCAACTCTTCAACATGTTGTTAAAAAGCTGACAAGCACTTGCTGAGAGTAGAATATAAATGTGTAAAAATGTGTATGGAATTATGCAGTTAAAAAAGTGCTAAACAACCCAGAATATGTTTTATATTTTAGTTTCAAAGTAGCCACATTTAGCTCTGATGGCTGCTTTGCATTTTTTCATCAGATTCACAAGGTAGTCCCCTGAAATTGTTTTTGATTCACAGGTGTGTCTGTGTAGAATTTTTTTGCCTTCTTAAGCTGGCCGCACATAGAAAATTATGACTGATCCCAACTCAACTCTGAGTCTGGTCATCTGGTACACATGATTGAATGCACAGTACCTCGCATACAGCTGCAGATTGCCACCACGACTCACGCCTGGTAACTGGCGCCATTTATCGACAGTAAAACATTGATTGCATTGTGACACATATTGTATCCATGTCCAAGCATTATAAAAGTCAATCAATCAATCAATCTTTATTTGTATAGCGCCAATCATAATCTCCGATTATCTCTAGGCACCAAAGTGTTGAAGTCGAGTCGTTACCGCCTCACATTGCCGACACTGAGTCCTGGTGATTCAACATGTTGAATTGGCACGATTTCTGTCGGGATGTCCTCAAGACTGAAAAATATGTGCTGGGATCCACCGCACGTCAAGCAGATTTCCAGTTGAGTTGAGATGAGGTGAGTTGCATTTCTCTATGTGTGACAAGCTCTAATATGCATTAGACTATCAGACCTCTTGTGCAGAGGAAGGGTGAGCACAGACTCAACAGCCTTCTTAGTCCTACAACTACTGTACAAATCCACATTATGTTAAGAAACAGTTCAGGGAAAAGACAGTCCGCCATTACTTTAAGTTTAACCATCAAATTCTGTCTCTGGTGCTGTAAATTGGTGGTTTCTGAGCCATATAATTCCAGTATACTTATCCTCTGCAGCAGAGGTAACTCTTGGTCTTCCTTTCCTGGGACGGTCCTCATGAGAACCACGTTCATCATGGTATTTGATAATTTTGGTGACTACCCCAAGGGTCCAAAATATCTCAAATCTCTTGAGATATTTTGGACTGACACGCCATCATTTCTTAAAGTAATGATGGACTGTCTTTTGTCTTTACTTAACTGAATACTTCTTGCCATACTATAGATTTGTATAGTAGCTGTAGTAGTACTAATAGGGTCATAGATGCCATACACACCCTTCCACTGCACAAGGCAACTGATGATCTAAAGCACATAAGAAGGCAAGAAACGGTACAATTAAACTCTTCGCAAGGCACACTTAAAAACTGAAAACTGGTCTGGTATGACTACTGTGGACAATCTAAAACATAACACATGATTGGGGTTGTTAAACAGTTTTTTATTTAGGACATAATTCCATACACATTCTCTCACACTTTGGATGTCTTCAGTATTAATGTACGATGTTTAATATAATAAAAAAGAAAAACACCGAAAAACAAGGTGTGTCCAAATTAACGTCTTTTCCCTTAACAATTTTTTTTCCATAATTTATACAGTACTTGTAATAGCACTAAGAGGGCTATTGACTCTGTACCAATCCATCATCTGCACTAAACAATTGATGGTCTAAACCATATTAAGAAGACAAGAAATCCCACGTATGAATTCTTGATAAGGCACACCTGTGATTTGAAACTACGTCTGGGCCACTACCCTTTGAATCTGATGATTTCAATGTGGCTCCTTTGGACAAGGCATAGACGCAAAGACAGGAGTAAAGTGATCAAGTGAGCAAGTATAGTCATGCAGTATCATAACACAATTTATGATATTTCCAAATGAGGCAAAAGAAATTTTGCGAAGACAGTTTTGGCCAAGAAAAAATTTCCTGTGATATAGCCAATATGGATTCTTTTTTAAGACAAACCACACAAAGATCTACGTCAGCGTGAAAATATGTGATCTGCGTTTACAAGAATCCTCCCTCTCCGTCATCAGGTGCTCGGAGATTCAGAGCTCTGTTGGTGTACAGAAAAGCAAGGGAGGTGTGGTAGTAGCCCGCTTGCTGCCTGCCCCGTGGGTACGACTACCGGCTCCAGCCTCACTCCAGATGAATCATAAACAAGTCTCTTGGCCTCAGTGACTTAATCCCCTGTGACATTGCCATGGGGAGATAGAGAAAGAGGGAGCAGAGAGAAAGGAAAACATGCTCTGTGCTCAACTTTCAAGTGAATTAAACATTAGGATGAATGTGTATGAGATGTATCTGAGGATATGACATTGAGTTGAAGCAGTAATTTAACAGATGATAGCATCTTGTTGTACAGAGGTGGAAGTTTGAGCAGGGCAGGCTGGCTTTAATTTTTGGTTCATAGAAATAACAGTCACTTCATCTTAGGCTGTACCCTCAAGCTGCCTCGTTTTCTCCATGTGTGTATTATGCAAATTCATAACCCAGAGTCCTTTCATTTAAATTTGGCCACACAGCTTAGGCTTTGGTAGTCTATGGAGTGTGGCAGCTAAAGCTATAATCAACATCCTGCTCCTTTTAGGCATGAGAAGGCATACCCAGGAGGTAGCAATAAATGGATTTATTTTGGGAATCAGAATGTGGGATCTTAGTAAGGGGCAGGCATGCTAAGTGCTTTGTCCCTTCTGCATCAGCCCTTGGGCAGTTTTTCCTCCTAATTAAAAAAAGAACAAGGTGCAGGAGTAAAATGGTGCAGGCAGCATGCTTGAACAGAGAGATGAAGAGCCCAGTGATGTCATTTTTTTTGTCTTAAAGTTTGGGATATGAGTCTCACTTTGCCCGTGTGCTGCAGGTTGTGCTGATGCAAGGAGCTTTTGTCTTGAGATTAATGAAAGATGTTTGACTCTTTGGCATTTTAGATCCTGCACAAAGGTTACAAACAGCCTCTGACCAGCAAAAGGTTTATGTAGCGTGCAAGAGAATGTTCTGGTTTCATGGAGAAGCATTTTTTTTCATTCTACATTCTATTCTATTCCTACAGTACCACAATAACAAATAAATAAAGTGAATATTACCTGTTTAACAATGTTAACATGTCTACATCTGCCTCTGTCTAGTACTGGATGATAAATTAAACCTCAGATTCATATCCTTACAGTCAGTGCATGCGTATACCCTATGCAGCAAAAATAAGACCAGTTTTCTGAAAGTAATAACATTCTCATTACAATATGTATGTCTGAAGTTTCCATTGTAGCATTTTGAGGAATGAAGCAAAGAGCCAGATGGTAATTAGAAGTTATTTGTGTTTGTTGTAGGAACTAAAGGTAACAAATTTAAACCTTTGGCTGTGACAGAGGATTCTGGTTTGTTCAGTCCTCTCTTCTGTTGCAGCAGAACTGTTTTCTCCAAATCTGTATTTGAAGTTTGTGAGAAACTTCGATTACAAAGCTACAAACATCAGTATAGACCTCAAACTTATTATAAAATATTTAAGATTATAGAAAGTTCATGCATGATTAAATAAAATGGAAAGTGTGAATCCTTCTGGCGAACTTTGGGGGCATATAAGAGCATTAAAAAGAGAACTTGTCCCACTGCATTCAATGCTCTGCCACAGATGAAATATGCCACTGGCCTTATAGCTTTCCTTCAGTCTCTGCTGTGAAGTGCAACACACTGGCATCTAAAACCCGTTTCCCCAAGTCTTTGTATCTGCTCTCACATGGGAAATAGTGGAGGCAAGAGCGCCTAAAGGGATCTGTTTCCACCAACACCAGCTCCACGAGCCCTGTCCTCATTATCATTATCCATCTTACATCTCTCTTATCTCTCAGCCTTGATGCGCATCAGATCTCATAGAGAATGTGCGCACACGAACATTCCTTGCCAGAAAAACACACCTTTTTTTGCCCTGCGTGACGCCTGTTCAGTCAAGACTACATAATGTGTGTACCATGCATGGCTGGGCCAATGCCAGGGCAATGACAATGTTCTCCCCCGAGTTAAGAAGAACAGACATCCCTTCAGACATCTCAGCTTTGCTTCTTTGTGCCACATGCTGTTCTGGTGTGCTCATTCCATCCAAAGAGGTATCAGGGTTTGAGTAAAGATGTCACGGTTTAGACCAAGACAAACATAACTGATTTGAAACTATACACTGTATGGGCCCTCAGCTACAACACAATGGACTTTAAAAATGTGGGTTAAGAAACTGAATTTGCATCCAACTGTTTTATTTCATTGATCATTATGAAGTGACTTTTCTCAAATCCTGTAGTCTGATTTACCTTACTGCATTTTGTTCTTAAGATGTGAATCAACAGAAAACTGCCTGGGGAAAATAGGTGAAATTATCTCAGTGGCAGAATTCAGTTAAAAAGAAAGCACTATTTTAAGACTCAACATGAAACTAAATGTCATGATAAATATCCCTTCTTCACTAGTCCCATTTGCAACAGACGTGTTTATTTAGCCCAATGTAGCCGATCAGAAACAATTTAACTCATTTTATCTCTGGTGGATTAAATCCTAATCGATTTGCTGAAGGGGAAAGCAAATCAGAGAGTGAAAAAAGCTTTTCTCTATCATCTTTTTCATATTAATATTTCTATTAGCGGTGGTTCCCAATGATGTGATGTGACACTTGTGGCTCCGCATGAGAAGTCAGGCTAATAGGCGGTTAGAAAGGAGGACAGTAAGGCAGGCAGAGGTTTTGTTCCACCTGAAATCTGTCACCAGTGTTATTCTGTGCATATTTGTGTGTGTTGGTACACGCATAGCAGACATAGTGTGTATCTGATTGTCCCTGCCTAACCATATAAGATGTGCACAGAAGCACATTCGTTTAAAAAACACAACTGCTGGCCCTGTAAATGTGGATGTTCATTTGGTGGATAAGCAGTGTGATCAGGCTGTACCATATTCTGATTAAAGCTCATTGTGCTTGAATGATGGGGAAGAAGGCCACTCCTAATAGGCAGAAGAGTTTAGCCTCAAGCGAGATCTACAAGAAAATATAAAATAGGCAGAATGTCTTCCACTTTTCCATGAATCCACTAGATAGAGCATACATAACTAATTAAACATTTGTGCAAATGCATCCATGGTACATGCACTCACATATACTCCACTTTAGATTATGCATACCTTGGTAATTTGTAAACACACACATACTTGCACTCTGGAGTTTAAAATTAATGCTGCCCTAAGCAATGTGCTACAGACTCCATGGTATGACCTTCAAGCCTTAATGTCCTTCATCCTAGAGATGTCCTGCACCACATTAAGGCAAAAGGAAGGGATATTAGAATAACATCTGCATGAGCACAGGGGTGAAGACAGAACTGGAGAATGGGTGTTGTGTGTGGGGTGTTCTTTTCATACTTAGAAGATTCATTCTGAATAGCTAATGTATGCCTTCACCACAGAAACAATGTGCAATTCCCTCTACTCATATGCAGTATGCTTCTCTGTCAGTAACATATCCATGTGTGTTGCAAGTCAACACTCAGTATGCATAAAGTGTTAAAGACATCCCCAATGCATCTAACATGTTAATGTAAGCAACAATGAATTTGATTTAGATTCTGATCACAGCTTGAAGGAGGCCGTGTCCCTCCCATTCGATCCCCCACCTACCCTGTACAGTATGCGTAGATCATTTCAACTGCTAAAAGCACAGAGAAAAATGCCTCATGACATTTGAAGGGCTGCTCCTTGCCAGAGTTCCCACTAGCAATTTCCTCACACAGAACTGCATACTTCTATGAAGAACAGAGTAGATTAAAGATGGTCAGAAAATGCCTGAGCTCTAGTTGGCCAGATGTTCCCATAATGTCACTGGATTTTACCGGGAACTCATTTTAATGCCACTCTATCTCTCACACCTGAATGTCACTGGCTTTTAATTGGCCTGTTTGTGTAAATGCAGTGCTACATGTGGCTGGGAGCTATGCATGAATGGAGGAGAGTGTTTGGGTGGTTTGTGTACACAAAGACTATGATTTTATTTCTCTGAAATCATTGTAATCTAGCAAGTTCCAGTTTGTAACTGTTGTACAGTACGATGCACTAGACCCAGAGCATACTGTTTAAGTGTGTGCTATTGCAAATGGACCAATTCCTATTTTAAATGTACTGCTACACTGCTGCATTGTTTCATTTCTGCTGGGAATTCTCCACAGTGCAGTGTGGGGCGAAGGTTCGCAAAAGGGAAAAGTTTCCATTGCCAAAAATGTTTGTCTTTGCTATCACACATAAAAGTCTTCTGCAGTGTCACTGATACATTATAAAATCTTACACACCCTTTAAATGTCCTGCAGAACCACAGTGGTGCAATCCAAATAATAATATATAGTCAAAAATTGATCCTATGCAAATCACTTAATCTATCATAGACTCACAAAAATATCTGTAGTAGTTAATGTAGTACCCTAGGATTTACCCTGTGAGTAAAATATTCAGAGGGTCAGAGGTCAAACCAGTCACAGCTGCTCTAAAGTCCGTGGCCAATGGGCTTCTGAGACACTTGCAGACTAATAAGCCACACATACACGTTCCGTCTCTCACACACACCACAAAGCTAAAAAGGCTGTGATGACATAGCCTACAAAAATCTTTCTGCTGAGACCGATTCCATGCCCTCACCATTATGATGACCAATACTGAGCATTGTATTTATCATTTAATACAAAAATTTACAGTGTAAAACAAAATCTTACATTCTTCTTCTTCTTCTCCTTTCGGCTGCTCCCCACAGCGAAATACCAATGATTCGCATGTTTGATCTGGCATAGGTTTTTTACGTCGGATGCCCTTCCTGACACTAATATTTAGAATGTTTTTACTGTTAACGTCATACTATGACTTGATTCTTTGGCTCCAAACACTCATGTCCATACTTAATACCAGCTCACACCTACACAGATACCATATCACTGGGCTTTGACCATGGTGACAGAGTGGGGAAGTGTCTGAACTTGTGCCAGACTACTCAAGGGGCAATGAGCACACTGTTGTTTTCCTATGGAAATGCTTCAAGGGCTTTATGAGTAGCTCTTGGTTTTAGCTTGCCATTTTTACATCAAGCAGAATCCTGTAGCATGGAACAATGGGTTTGATGACATTCACTAAATTAATTGTATAGCATGTGTGGCCTTTAGTTTACCTGTACTGGAATGTGCACTGACACATTCTATCTTCAGAATAAGCTTGGTGAGACTTCAAACCTTGTGTGTGTGTTCATAGCTGCCTGGAACTGACTGGAGAGCCTGTTAAAGCAGAAGCCTTGTCAATGACAGCTAATGATTCCACTGGCTCAAACTATCGCAAACAGTCAGAGTTTCCAAACCTGGACTACATTTCACCAGTCACCCTAAGGAAACTGCAGATCCACTGTCAGTGGTTACAGACTTGAAATGCAACAGGATTCTGAGGAAAGAGCCAAAAGAGAATGTGTTGTGCAAATGTTACTGGAATGGAAGAAAAAAAACATACAAGGTTTCTTCTTTCAGGAAATGAAATGGTTTGTTTTTGTATACAGGACTTTCTGTGTCAGAGGGAGTACTCAGCCTCTGATAAACACACAAAGAAAAATCACACACTTTGGATATTAACCCTTTCATGCATGGATTATTAAAAAACAAGGTATGTTTATTCAACGTGTGTTTATTTTGCTTTCTCTTAAACAAACAAAAAGCTTGGTTGTGTTGACATTTTTAACATTATGGTTTGTAAACAATCTTTAAAATAATGTTATGTATTTTAAGCAAGGTAGTGGTTGAAATTGATTAAATTATGCACCTCAGCAAATGTCAGTTTAGTGGAATGCAGCATTACTTATCATACATAATATTATCACTGTTTGATAATGTATATGACTCAACCAAGTAATTTCAAAGTTGTGTTTTTTTGTTGTTATTGTTCATTTTTAAAAGCTGTTTCTTGATTGCTCATTTCTCTTCTTTTTGCCTCTACTTTGGTTCATTTTTTTGATTAGCTCCTTCATTTGCTTCTAATTTTGTTCCTTATTAGAGATTTTGTTCATTTTTCTCCAGATTTTATTCACTTTGCTTCATTTTTGATCCTTTTGTTCATTTTTTTCTGATGCTGTACCTTTTGCTTCTTTTTCCTGATTATTTTATTAATTTTAAGTCAAAATACACACTTAATGTATTTTGCTTTACCTTTTGCCTTAACTTTTCATTTTCAATTCTATTCAGTTTTATTTGTGTAGCACCAATCATAATCGACGATTATCTCTAGGTGCTTCACAATTCAAAGCTGACACCTCAAGACCATGCAACTATAGCAATTAATTTTTTAATTGCTATAAATTTAATGTCACCTTGTTCCCATCCAGTGTATAGTGGACACCATATGTGACAGTGTTAGCAAAAATGGAGTACTCATTTGTCAGTGTGTGAATATTTGCTTTTTTTCATATTAAGCTCTGTATAGCATTAGGGCTAACAGAATATGTTCAAATATAAAGTCCATTTGTACAAGTAAGACTGGATAAAAGCACCTCATTTCAAATATATGGTAAAATTACTGAGCAACTCCCTAGCATAGTACATGCTGAATAGAACGCACAAGACAAAAAAAATTACTCATGTGCAGACAAAACATAAACCTGTTTTTAAAGGTCTTTTTTAGGCATTTCTGCACAGTAAAAACAAGCAAACCCTCCTTGCTCACTCATACAGTTGACCCTTTGATTCTAGGACTAACTTGCAGCACAGACATTCCTCATTCTGGAGTTTTGTTTGGATTAGCTGAGAGAGAACAGAGCCCCTTTGGACCCTGTGGCTGCACGGCACACGTCAGCCTGTTGTTAGGCTGCAGCCACACAAAAATACACACACGTGGTGACATGACACACACAGTACATGCACAGTCAAACCACAAACTCAGGCGTGCACAAGAACACACAGCGGTGAGTAAATTTGCTCAAATGCCCATAGATAAACATACACGTGCGCACACACTCACATCAACACAGACGCACACATCACACCGGCCAGTCATCTGGCCTTATACAGGCATGGTGGCGACCCATTGCCTTTCATGGGAGCTGGCTTTCTGACATCCTGTCCTCAGGCTCTGTGTTCTCTGTGGTCCAACTGGTTCACGGCAGGAACGACGGATGGAGGGAGGGGTCGACAGGGAGAGAATGATGCAGGAACATAGATAAAAAGCAAAAGGCAGACTGTAAATGGATAGCATGGAGGAACAGAGAATGGAGAGGGAGGAGAAGGAATATAAAAAATCTTTGGATGTAGGATAGACAGATTATGGATGAGAGAGAGGGAGCAGGGAGAGACAGGGGAAGAGAGATAAAAAGAATCAGGGAACACATGGCAGGAGACAGAGGGGATGAAGTGTGCTCTCACAGTGTTTAGGTTGGAGTCATTTGGCACCAGCCTCTTCCCCCCACAAAGCCTCTGTTCCAAGATCTCAAAACACCTGAGCGACTTCTCCGATAACCAAACTGAGGGAAGATGGTTAGTGACAGCACTGAGTGGATATGTGAAGCCTTCTCATACTTCCCTTCTACTAAATCCTGTCTTCATTATCAACATCGAATCATAATTTAATACTATTTGACTGACAAGTGACATAAAAGTGGTTTGTGTTTATTCTGTGTACACAGCTAACTGGGTAGGGCACACAACGTTAATGTATATTTTGTCTTTGGTCTCTGTATGATGCAAGAAACAAAGAATATAACAGCTAAACTTGTCAAATTCAAAGAGAAGAGAAAATCAATGTGGGTAACATTGAACTATAAAAACATAAACATTAAATTCAACTGAAATTATTCAGCCGAGGTGCAAATTTTAGGTTAAAGCATGTACTGAAGGCAAAGATGACATATCCTGAGGGCAGCTAAAGGCAGGACATGTTTTTCAGCCTGTAAGGGAAATAAAAATAAAAACTAGATCAAGACAACAGCCCAGACACAAAGTTGTGTTTCTGGTTTGACCATATACATAGTCATACATGAAGTCATAAAGTGTAAATCTGTTGAGGTAGTATATGACAGTGTTTTTCTATGGATTTAGTTTAAGTAATGGTTTGGGAGCACAGACCATGCAGATGACTGTGAACACGACACAGGCAGATTTTATCCACACTATTGCCACTGTAATTATTATTACTATTATAACAGCCTGTTCCTTTTTATATGATTACCATTTGGCTAGGGTTTCAGCTCACCACATATGAATAATATCACAGTTCTAATCTGCTGGAGTTGTATTATTTTATGGACATTTTAAAAAATAAAAATGCATGTCTGACATTGAAATTACTTGACTGGACTAACAACTACCACTCACATTTACCCTTCAGATCTTTTTCTGTTTTCTCCAATGCAAAATTAAGTGTCTCAAAAACAGCAATAATATGTGTGTATTGTGGAGGAATTCTGTTCGAGTCCCGGAGGACGACGGTGAGGTTCAGGAATCAGGCTGAGTCGAGAGTATTGCTCAGGTTGGTTTATTCAGCGGATGTTACATGTACAGAACATGTAGAGAGATCTCTCCCGGGTACCGGTGCAGGACATCTTTTTAAGGCATGATAAGACAAAACCGAGAGTGGTAACGGGAACTAGCAGTTCCTGTTATCGACTAAGTCAGGCGGTTTAGAGCTGGTTCTGTAGTCAGGTGTCAGCAATGAACAGGGGGATTTTAGTGCATATGTAAGCAAAAACGAAACTTTCCAGTAGACATGAAAAAGGAAGTATGAACACAGGGGGATTTTCCATCACAGGTACAGAAGAATCCACTGGACATTTACAATGACAAGGAGCTCAGAAGTTTTGATTCTGTCAGTTTGTTTGAAGAGCTGTCATTCTCATTTGTGTTACTGTGTGCACTTTTACACACACAGTGAAACATTGGTGGAGCCTCAATCTGGGTAAACCCATTGGACTGAACTGAACAGTTATTTATGTCATCATTTCTTTCTCTTGTGTGCGATTTGGTTGAACTGTTGGTCAATTTACTCTTACTGTACAACTCGATTCATTTCCTAGGTCCATCAGTCATTCGGGCAGGTTAGAAGGACTGTATACACTGATGAAACCCGAAGTTGGCTGTTTGCACACGGCACCACACCTGTCCTTTTATGCTGTTTAGTGGGTGTCAAATGCTAATTTCAATTGACCACGTGCGTCCTATTTACAATCTAGTGAGATTCAACATGCAGCACACCTGCATAAAAGCAGATTTAGACAGTTTGGTGCATCCGGGGTTGGTTCCTCTTATTTTTTCTCTTAATGAAAAAAGAGAAAATACACGAGAAATTTAAGAGAATGCTGCAGCAAGAGGCCCATTGAACAGTGGCCAAATGTAACTCAGCAGATGTACATTTTTCCATTACAAATTAACTAAGAGTAAAGTATTCTGTAAAACAACAACCATCTGAAGAACATTTTTTGGAATAAAATTACTTAAGGACATGTAAAGGAGTACATGTACTTGAGTACTACTCACCTCTATTTACATCCATAGCCAGTGAAAAACAGATACATTGATAAAAGCTTTTATTGTGTTTTTGCCATTTCTGAGAAGAGAAATTTCTGGCAGGGACTTATTCACAGGCCTTTTATATTGATGGAACTACTTAATAAAGACTCATCCGACCATGTACTGTTCTACTGTTACTGTGAAGAGTAATTAGATTTCCCTGGTGAATTCTAGACTCCTGAGAAGCTTTGACTTTTTAAGGGGACTTTAGCTGCAACCCTAGACATGATGAAATTGACTCAGCAAACCATGTGTGAAAAGTTAGCTAAATAATAATGTTATGACTTTTGTCCATAATGTGTCCTTTATGGATGTACTGTGATATCATTTTACACACTATATCACACAAAAATTGAATCTGTTTTGTAAACTGTTGATCTAACACTTGTATTATGTCTCATTTTAAGCAAGGCAAAAACCAAGTACAGCTCTTATTTCTCAGCAGCTCTTTCCTAATATAGATTGATAGCTATTAGGCTGTCTGCAATCTTACATTGATTAATTCATTAAAAATACATTATAATAAAGATGCCATAATTATGAATTACATCATCTATGACATGTCGCTTCGATCAGCCATCCATTTGAAATATTAGATCAGAGATTTACCAGAGGACTTCCTCTTGCCATCTGGTTCTGCCGAAAAACCATAAATGCTTTCTGACAACTCACTACACATTCATGAAAGCTTTTTTTTATTTGTGTTTGGTGAGACATTTTGGCATTTTTTACTCATTATGTTCCTACCACAAAGGAGATATTTTTTGAAATTTGTCATCCCGTATGTGCCTTTTTGACAGGTGACGATTCAGGCTTTAACTGTGATTGGAAATGCCTCAGGGGTTTCTCAGTTAAAAATGTTTTCTCCACTTTCTGAGTGGAGTACCTCTTAAAAGTTTGGTGTATAATATTTCGTGGCAACAAGTGGTGAAGTTTCAGATTGCAACCAGCTGAATGCCTTTCTTCTCAACCTCCACAGTGGACATTAAAAACATGAAAACAAAAGGCCCTTTCTAGAGACAGTGTTTGGTTTGTTAGTATTTAGGGCTGTTTTAGGTCAGGGACTGTTATTACGTATCCTCCAAAAGAGTCCAAGGGTATTATTTATCTCAGATGCATGAGACAGATTCGTGAAGAGACTTTTATCCCTGTAGTAGGGTCATATTCTGATACAAAGCCTCGTTTTGATTTACTGATATTTGCTCTGTGTAACGATTCCAAATTAAAACACTTGTTGTGACGAAGTCGGTAGAAACCAGGCCTGCTCTTTTTTGGCCAAGAGACAATATTATCTCATGTATTTCTGAACAATAATGCTTTAGATTAGTAAAACAATTACCATGATTTGACAATGTATTTTCTAATGTATTAAATTAGTAAAATTATACATTATGGTAAATTATATGATAGACATCAAGTGTTACTTACTTTTTCCCAGGCCTACTTAAAGGTCATTATTTGTCCATGTTGACTTTTTTTTATTTTAAGAACTTTATTTATTCCTTTTAGGGAAATTCATTTGAGCAGCTCATAGGTAAGACAGATCACATCATGAAGATGTCTTCAATTATTAGACCACAATGATGTGGTTTAATAATTTTATAAATATTATTCAAATGTAAAACATGGCTTGCTTCTCATCTGTCTTGCATGAAACTCTAAAATCTATTGTAAGAAGAATATGGATCCATGGCTGCACAGTGTTATATTTTTATAGTTGGCATAGGTTACAATATTGAGGTGGTGGAGCCCAAACTGATATCTTTTTTTTACAGGGCCCCAAATCCATGGCAGTATCCTGTATTGTTCAATCCTGCAACGTAGTGGTGTTAGTCATCCTCTTTCCCCTCTTATTAGCATCTATTTCCCCAAAAGAGGGTGTATCCAGATATTTCAGCAGATGAGTTTGGACAGTCTTTGTTCAGCCATGTCACAGAAACACATAAAGCTAGCCTCTTGAAACTCTTTCTGGCTCCTCACCAGTGCCTCTGACTCATCTACTTTGTTGGGTAGTGAGTTCATGTTGCCCATCAAATTGGTGGAAAAGGCTTGTATCTGAATCTTCTGCTTTTTACTTTACAAATGAGTCCGTCTCAGACCCAGTGGGATTGGTTGGGAAGCTCCACACTGTGTCTGCCTCAGGTCCAGGAGGTCCTCTGTAGAGTAAATTCTTCTCTCCATATCCATTCAAAATTGATCCCACAAAAGAAGATCAAAAAAGCAAAGCCAGTGCAAAAAGTAGAAGAAAAGTGGAGAAAAAGCACAGAGCTGTTGGCAGTTGTTCCCACCTGCACTGGCACATTCTATAATATACATATAAAGTAATCCCAGTTATTGTGTGAGAACAACACTACTTGTTTCAGTTTTATTTAAGTAAAAAATATGGTATTCACTGCAACATGAAAGATGATGAAAATGGAGTTTAAGCTGAATGCAATGTGCTATTATACACAATAGAGCTTTTAATTAGTCATTATTATCATCAATATTCTCGATTAATTCACCATAAATCCTAAATTCTGGACTTTTAAATGTCAAAAGCTAATAGAAAGAAGTCAGTCCGGTGAGAAAAATAAAACCATGACCTGTTTTTCAGTCATTTCAACCAAACTATTTTAAAGGCTTTTCACTAGAAAGATAACTTGCCTAAAGGGTCTAATTAAGTTAATCAGAGGAACCAGAGAGGCAGAGGCTGATGCCAGTCAATGTGATAGACTGGACACAGGATAAGGGCAAGTATCCTGCTGGTTTTTTCCACTGTGTCACCACATTCTCTCTGCCTAACCCCACCGACACCACCTCACTCCCGTCAAGAAGGACCATGAGCTGTTTATCGACTGACTTCTTCTTCCTGTTTGTGGTACTAAGAGGCTGAAATTAGATCTGCATCAGCGAGGATTTGAGATACATTGGGCAGCGGATCGGTCCTAACTCAATTTGCTGTTGGTTTGTGAGGGGAGCTGAGGAGGAAAGTTCTTGTGATTCAACAGACAAGAACAACACCAGATTGACACAGACAAGGCTGTAGAGGATCTGGGACTGATGATGTAGGATACACTGAAATCCAATGAGTTTTAATTTTAGTGTATACTATATACTAGTCAAAGAAGCACACTTAAGTTTTATGTTGTGAGATATATTTTTATATTGTTTTAATTCCACTTATCAGTATCTAATTTGAAACCCAATTGAACTCGATTCAACACCTCAAAGTTACAGTTTTTCTTGAGGCAGTGGTCTAAAAACACAAAAATCAGTGTATGCAGAGCTCAGCCTCAGTGCTAACCTTTAACTCACTAAGTTGACCAAGGCTCAACTTCGACTGCTGGTTGTGTGTGGCTTAGCTAATCTAGTGCATTCATACATTTTTGCACAGTGATGTGAAGTAACCCATCACTATAAGTTCCATAGAATATATCATTTTTCAAGAAGAGGTTCAGGCTGCACAAGGATGTGAATTGTCTGGTTATATCTGGTGCTACTATCTGTGTATGGTGAAATACTAAAGTGAGACAGAAATATTTTTGCACCTTCATACATCAGAGTGGTGTAACACAACCATGTATATTTTATTGGGCAAAGTGACATCACCCATTGGATTCTGAAGCTCATTGTGTTGTCACTTCCTGGATGACATTTGGAGCGAACAAACAGGATGTCACCATATGCGTATGAATGGGGGAGGAACTACAAGAGAGTAGTATGTCTTGGGCAGTGGTGGGGTGTCAGGGCCTGCAAAGCCTCTGCTAGCCTAAAAAATATCTGAATCACAGACTGGTGTTAATTATATTTTATCCATGAATACTTATTAAACAATTCCAAATGG
>JAQQAE010004842.1:0-18279 GCA_029823295.1 Pseudamia nigra | reverse complement strand
GGTTATAGGTCACATTAAAGATGGAAAAAGTTGTGAAATTATTTATCTTGGTGTCAATTTTTTACATCACAAAAACCCGGTATTTGAATGGGGGTGTGTAGACTTTTGAGATCCACTGTATATTGATAAACACTATTCCTTCGTCTCTATACAGGTAAGAAAGCAAGCTGACATTAAATTAATTAAATGAACAAAAGGTGCAATTTACAAAATCAGAGAGAAAATGTTATTTTGTTTTTTTGGGTTTTTTTTTTGCGTCTTCCATTAATTTTGGACTTTTTCAGTCTCTGATGTTTTGATGTGTCTTAATGTTAGTTTTGTCTTTTTGCTATTTATGATGCTTTCATATTTTTACACATTTTGTTTAATTTTTCCTTTTATTTTGCAGAATTTTTGTCTGATTTCTCTTAAGCTATCAATAACCATTTATTTTTTTTAAACTTTCACTCTGGGCCAAAAATCCACCACTAAACTTGAATACAGACCATCATGACATTTATCAACTGTTATGAACACTATTATGTTAAGAACATTTTGGGACATATTGCCAAGCTCTAATTTTAGTTAGATATTCCTTTTCACTAAACAACACCTACACCTGCTCTTTCCTGTTATTTCCAGAGCAAGTGAGCAACTTAAAATGATTAAATCTATCACAGTGCGTAATTTTTTCCCTTTAAATGACAATAAAAAGAGTGAACTCCGTAAATGGGCAATCAAGCTGCAGCAGCTCCTCTATTCTCATCATCATAATCTAAATCCTAAAAATCAGCAGGATCCAACAACTGCATCTGAAAGCCAGAAGGGAAACCCTGTTCACCCTGTGGTAATAATCACAGGATCACATCTCACCCCATGAGTGGGTGGGTGCCGACAGACGTTCTACGGCGGGTCCACAGGAAAGTACGGAGGTGCTATTTTAAAACAAAGCCACACTAGCAAGTTTCCTTGTCAGGGCCCCGGGCATGCCCTGTGTTTGTGTGCACAGCCCCCTTGTGTTTATCAATGGGAGGCTGGATGCACGCCAAACGTCAGACTTTTATTAGAGGGTGGGAAGTGTTTCGTTTGAAGCGGAAACCCAGCATAGACACACATACACCTCCACAGGTAAATAAAGCAAGGGGCAAGTGGGGGTAGAAGGAGATGAAGCATAGGAGAGGAGATGTGTGGCCGCTGTGAGAAAGAAAACACACTCACTCACAGTTACATGGACAGACAGTAGCTCGCACGGTGAATGGAGATCAGAAAAGTGGCTGCTGACCCAAGTCCAATATTTACTCAGGCATATGAGTCTGTCGTGTGTGCACTCGAGGGGATTTCTTTTTTAAGTGGGTCAAAGTGAGGGTTGCCTCATACTACTGTTTACACTCATATTCTTACATCATCACTGTCAACTGTAATACGGACAGAGAGGGTGAGAGAGAAATGAAAACAGTGATGGCGGAGCACAGGCAGAGGCTGACAAGGGAAAAACAAAGACGGTGAGACGCAAAAGACAGGAGGAGAATAAAGAGGAGGCAGAAGAGCACGATGAGGAGTGATGATGGGAAAAAAGAGGAGAAAACGCGAACGCTAGAGAACATCAGAGGCAAATGAAGGAGTGCTGCGAGTGCATCCTTTCATTTGAGTTTTTCCAGTCCATTGTCTCAAAATCCCATTTCCCAGCTAATTTAGAAGCTTCTAAAATACACTCCACTCCATACCTTAAGCCTTAGGCCACAGCTAATCCTGTCTTCACACACACACACACACACACGCACACTCACACGCACACACAGACACTTAACGTGCACACACGCACACTGAGACACGCTCATTCATCCTCCTTGCTTTTCAAAAGACTTCATCTTGGCATAGTAGAAACGAATGAAAGATATTGAAGGCAAGCGTTTGAAGTACATGAGGGAATGCAGGAATCAAACTGTGAGTTAAATGCTATTAGACAGCTGTGTGGAGAGGCAGTGTAATATTAGATTTGATTGAATAGATGACTGCTGAATGTGGTGTAATATATAGAGCCGGAGAGGCTTTATACGGACGTAAATCAATATTGCAGCGCCACGTTAATCCCAGTCACTCAGGAAGGAGAGTGAGTCGGGAAGTGTGCAGTGTTCAAAAAGCAAAAACATGTCTATAATGCATGGTGATGCTTGTTTTGGAATAAGATTGGAGCTACTTTCAAAGCTTGCCCGCTCAGTTCAGAAATTGAAATTTAATCTGTCAGTACAATGTTATAATCCCAGAATGAATACTTTTTTTTCAGCTCAGAAAAAGGAGGTCAGAAGTCGAGTTGTGCAGCAGAACGGCATCTTCTTGCATCCACCCAGCACGTCATTCCTTCCACTTTAAGCCGCACAGAACAAATTTGACACTTTCTTCTCATTCTGCCTTTTATGGCTCACACTTCATTTAAGAAGGCTGCACTGGGCCCTTTTTGCTTGGTTGCACCGCACACTTTCTGTCTCTATATTCAAGCAGGGAGCAAGGTGAAATGTTGCCCCGCTTTGCTTGTATCAGTTTGATTGCCTGTCGTGAGAAATAAGCAATGAAACTGGCATGACAGCGAGCAAGCACATTTGATGCCACTTCTTGACACAACAGAAAGCAACCAGAGCAAAAATCACAGCCATTAAGTTAAGCTGATTTTCGCTGACACGTGTCTTGATCTCTTTTTTTTAAACAGAGGGGAAAACGTGATTACTTCAAACTACACTTTGGCAGTTTTTTGACTAACATGCTTGTATTTTAATCCTTTTTGCAATGCTACTGTCTGCTCTGGGCGATCTTACTCTCATAAACTTTAAGTACACATGGCAGTCAATCTTTTCTTCACACATCCCTCAAACATAAGGTATCCTGCTGACATCTGGCTGCTTCTCAAATGCATTTGTCGGCATCTTTTCTGTGCTTTTCCCTTTGCTTGCTCCATCCTACCTTCTTTAATTCCTTTTCCTTCCACTTTCTTTTCTCACTCCCGATCTTAATTGCTCCCTCGCTCTCCATCACTTTGCCTCCCTCCACTCTATCCATCCCCTCTTCTCATTAATCTCTTGCTTCCTCCACTCCTTTCGCATCCCTCCCACTCCATCCCAACTCTTGCACTATATCCATCACCCTTTCTCTTCCCACCTCGGCTTTCTGCACCCTGTTCCTCTTCATCAATACCACCTTCACCTCTCTCCCCCCATCCCTCCCTGTCTCCTGCCGCTATATTCATGACTACCAAATGAATTAGTCACCCCCCTCTTTTTCCCTTGGACCATGGCAGATGCACATCTCCACAAAATCTGATGCTAATGCCATTAATATTCATTAAAAATTAAGCTTAATTGTGTGTCTTTAGGAGAGAAGCTCATACCCCTCCTCTCCACACACACTCACTAATCGTAGACACAGTATAAACACCAGCACACCCTTCAGTCGATTACCAAAAGGCCAGACTGATGCCAGTGTGGCAAGGTCTCTCTACAATAGATGGTGTAATAGGGTCAAAGAGAGATACATAGTGAGATTGTGCACTAATTCTGCAGTATATGATTCTTTATGCTCTAAGCAATGAACAAAATTATCATCTAAGGTGGTATTTTTAGCTTTCATTTGGCTGAGCTGCAAAAAAAGAAGCCCTCAAAGGAAAAAAAGAAAACAGTAACGGGAAGTACACACAAAGCTCTACTCATCAGAGAGGTCCTGTTGGTGATGGCAGAGGGATAGAGGGGGTGGGGGTGCCAAGCATCCATATTCAACACCCCGCTTTAACACATGCGCAGGTTCAGACTCGCAGATACGCACACATGTTCACACCAATCAGGCTGACTGAGCCATAATTGAAGCAACAATCAGCAGTGAGAGCAAGCTCCACTGTGTTCTGAAAATGTGACAAATCAACATTTGTTATGATACGCCTGCCGTTCATGTTTTCTTGACACTTGCATCTTTTGATCCATTTCAGAATATTTGGGAAAAAAACACTGCAGTTATGCTATGATTGTTTCCGATATGTTGCCAATATATGAAAGGGCAGAACCACTTTTCATGTAAATGCCATCAGGTACACAACCATTCCTGACCATTTATTCCAAAATACAACATCTTATTATCATCTTGGAAAAGGTGATGGAAATTGCTGTCGTATGTGCATATGTGTATGAGAGTTATATGTATACCTACATAGCGTCTGTATGTGTGTATGTGTGTGCGCACCATATCTTAATAGGTCCATTTGTAGCAGGGCCTGTTCTAGTGCTGTGTCCTTCAGATTGGATTCTATCTCAGCAATCCCCCTGACCTTTAGCACAAAGAGACTACAAGAGAGGACCAGAGTGCCAACACACACACGTACACACACACTCCTGAACAGCTTCCACACACAAAGCCACAAGTGAGCTCTCTATACATAAACAGATACACTAATTTAAATGTATGCACGTGCACAGACACTCGTACCAGCGTGTGTGCAGGCCTCCCCTTAGGGATGATGTCAGATGGAGCTAACAGTGTTAGCTGCAGATGCCACTGCCAGGCCTTTCATTCTCATTCCTCTACACGGGCTAATCAAATAAAAGCGAGTCTTTGTACCATCTTCACTTCACACACTCTTTGCAAGTTCCCGTCACTGCCGCCCCCATCCACCCATTCACTTCAATTGCTTTGGCTTAGCGTTAAAGAGGACATCCACCCAAACTGGTGTACACCCACATGACTTTTGCTAAGCACGGAGGAACAATAGCGGTGTGTTGGCGAGCTCGACTTTGACTGTGACATTTTTTTTTTGGTGTTTTCTCTTTCTCTCTCTGTCTGTGAAGTCTGTATCCAGGAACAAATGTAGCGGCATTTCCTAACAAATGGCAGCTAAATGAGGCCCCTAGGGTGCTGTGCCGCTAACTACCGGCCCCCTTTTTTTTCTAAGCCATTATGATTGTCCTAACCGTTCCAAAAACACCTCTCCCGTTCTCATTCATTTGCATTTGAATTGCTGCTCGGCTGTACAAAAACAAACATAAATCAAAAAAGGGAAAAAAGAAGAAAAAAAACAGTAGCGGATTTTGGTCGAGCAATTAGCGAGTGTCAGTCAATGTAGAGGTAAAAAACACACTAAATTAAAAACATTGTCTCAAACACATGCAGACACACACAGTCTCTCTCATAAGCACAAAGCTTAGCTGACATACATATATTTTTCTTACTTTCCCCCAATTTTATCCTTTAGTTTTTGCCTGAAAACTCATCAAACTTAAGTGCTCGTCAGCAGCAGCCAATCGGAGTATGGCAGGCCCAGGGTTGCCGTGGCGATATGCGGGGACATTTAGAGGACTCCGATAAACTCTGCCATTTAAAAGGTTATGACAATTAACGCGGCTCTCCGCAAATTACCACTGCCAGACCTTTACCCACGGACGTCTCTCTCTCCCTCTTATCACCCTGCACCCAGGCTTGCTCGCTCTCTCCCTCCCTCTCACACTCGCTTCCTCCTCCTCGCTCTCGCCATATGCCCTCCATTTCCCCAGCACGTCCTCCCTCCATCCCTCGCCCCCCTCACTCTTTCTGTCCGCCCCCTTCCAGCCAGCAGCACTTTTATTATCCCGTTAATTAACAGAGTTCTTCACTTAATATTCAAATGGTGACCAATTAATGACATTGAACTTTGGGTGCTCCAACGCCGCGCCCCCTCCACTCACGCACACACACTCACACACGGACACACACACACACACACCCCACCCCTCAACAGACACACACACACCTCCTCCTTCACTCTCACTGCATCTTTTTCACTTTTGCCTCCACACACACACACAATTTCCAGTCAATTCCACTTCCACTCATCCCACCTCTCAGGCCTCTCAGGTGCCAAGGTGAGCTCCCATTTCCGAGTGAGAGTGCGTGTGTGTTCAAGGGAAAGGGTGCAGTGCTGTGATTGAGGCAACAGAGCAGGTATACAGTGCAGGGGTAATAAAGCCAAGGGGGCCAGGCCACAGAAAGGCTCCACGGCCTTTTAATTAACCTGGTGTGATTAAAAGCGGGGGTGGAGAGGGATGGGGGGAAAGTGCCTGCTGCTGCAGCCGGTTGGGGGCATAGAGGTGACAGACAGGAAATAGGAAATGGTCCACAGTGCTTCCACATAGTGCACTGTAAAGGAACCAGTGCTGTATGGCCACTCCATCCTTTGTTCTAGTTAAATCTAATACCCTACCAAGAGTTATTTACTAAAACATTTCATGCTAGAGTAAAGAAATAGCGTAAAGAGAAAAGACCTTTTAACAGGGTTTGTACAAGTTGGCTTTTTGAATCCTTTTTAAGACCATTATGAATGCAATTACAGACCTATTTCACATCTCGTTGCACTGGCCCTGGACTTTGGTGATGCTCCCAGTGTGAATACAGGACAATACTGTGCTACAGAAGCCATTTGCTGGTGGCTTTTTAAGGAGGCGTTATGTTTTTCTGACCTCTCATGCAACTCTAATGCCTTTATAACCAAATTCCCTAATTTGAACACTTCAGATGTGGTATTTTCCGCAGCTTTACACCAACCAATAATTTCTGAGGACCTGTCAAGCTTGTACTTAAGATATTTTAACAACTAAAATTCACATTTTAAGGGCCTATGGGAAACCTTCTTAACGCCTTAAACCCCCAGATATGGGGGTTATTGCTCCACAACAAAAATGATAAAACAAAAAGGATAAAACACAGCACTAATCTTGTAAAAATATAATCATACTGCACAACAAATTAAACAGGAGTAACTTGTATAAGACATATTTAGACCAAACACAACTCCCAACATATCAAATATCACAATCCTAAAGAATATAGGTTGGGGCTGCAGAGGTTAACTGCATTATTGCAGTTAGATTTTAAACAAAAGGGCTTCTGAACATTGTTGTAGTTAAACTACACTGTGCGGAGATCGTTCAGAAGATGCGTCCGATGTCCCGAGTTTGATTCCTTGTTGAGGAGTCATACTGTATTTCCATATCATTCCATCCATCCCTACCCTTGTTTCCTAACAACTCTCAAAAGTTTTACTATGAAACTATTACAAAAATAGCCCCAAAACACTGAGAACATGACAGACATCTAGGTAGTCACTGATTTCATAGGAATCGAAAAGTTTCGGTCCTCATCAGTATTAGTAAAACACACATTCATTTGTTCACAATAAAATCATTTGAGTTCATATTGTTTTTCCCACTAATAGTTTGTAAAAATAGTTCATATATAACTTTTAGGTCTCAAAATGCTGATTATTAGGTTTAGTTTTTTTGGTTATTTTTGTGGATGTTATGGATGTGGAAGTTCATATGAATTATTTTGGGCTAGTTATGTTCAGTTTTATACTAATAATAATGGATTGAATTTATATAGCACTTTTCAAGTCTCCGTCCCAATGTGCTTACACTGAATCCATTATTCATTCATGCCACATTCACTCCTGGTGGTGGTAAACTACATCTGTAGCCACAGCTGCAATGGGGCAGAGTGACAGAAATGTGGCTGCCAATTTACGCCAATGGCCTCTTTGACAACCACCAAACATTCATTCATTCCCATTCATACAAGGCAAGGTGGGTGAAGTTTCTTGCCCAGGGACACGACAATGACTGGGATGGAGCAAGATTTGACTGTCCAACTCTCCACCCGGTCCACCTCCTGAGCCAGGTTTGTTCTTTTCTGTTGAAGTTCCTTTATTTTGCTGCTCATTTTGTTTATTTTGTTCATTTTTTCATTCTGCTGTTCATTTTTTAATAATTTCCTTTGTTATGTTGCTCATTTTTTCTCATTTTCTGCTTATTGCTCCCTTTGAAAATTATTGAAGCATTCCCAATTCCCCGGAAAAAAGAAAATAAAGTGTTCATTGTTCAAAATTTTAAAGGAGAGTTCAGAGATGCCCAATCAAAAATATCCACCCCTAATGTTCAAACAAACCCTAATCCCTTGCACACAGTTACATGATGTAAAACACAGTTAACAATTCAAAGTCAGTGTGCAGCCACTTGGTGGATGTATGATGTGTTGTGTTTGTAAGCAGCATAAACATCATAAGTAGCATAACCCAATGGAGCGGCTCCTTCCATGTAGGTCCCTGTAAGTGATCCCGTCTCCTCCAATCAGCTGAGATCTCCTCTAGGCTGATACGCTGCTCCCCAGAGCCTCCTCTCTGAGAGGAAGAGGAAGTAGTTAAGGCCAATAGCGGAAAGGAGCAGTGGGATCAGTTTCACAGTGGAGAGTGAAGAGGTGGGTTTTACTGTGGGGAATAAATGTCACTGGGAATGAGTTCCTTCTTCAAAATCCTATCAGTCAAATCCAGACAACTCCACCGCTCACCCAAATACCACTCAGCGTACAGTTTATATACAGAGCCGGGGTATATCCTTTTACATGTAATTGCTCTCTAAACATAAATTTAACACAGTGTTTCTCCGTGAAAAATTAAATAGGGGTACCCCTTGGAATAACAGATGAAAGCCAGTAACATGTTCTCACAGCATTATGAGTTCAACTCTGGCAGGAGGCCAAAGCTGCACTTCACTTCCTCTTCCCTCCCCTAGTGTCTCCTGTCACACTCCACTGTATACTACCCAATAAAGCAAACATGCCATAAAAAATAATCTGCAAATTCTTAAAATTACAGCTCTCTCATTTCTGTTTTTATGAGGTATAAAGTATTAGACAGTAACAAAATATCACACACTTCATCTGTTATGAGGCAAGTATAACAGGACAAGAAGAAGGAAGAAAGGGCACACATATTCTCCCCTTTTAAGCGATTTGTTTCGTAACGATGTTAAGGCCACCAAAAGGATCAAAACATAAGGGTTGTAATAGTTAAACCAGGGGGCCAGCGACCTTTATAATCTAAAGAGCTATTTTTAGCCCCATTTTAGCTGCAGTGTGTTAAAAATGTATTATTACTTTTTGTGTTTCTTAATCATTTGGTGACTTGTGTTGATTTTGTTGATTAACTTCTTAATTTGCATTCACGTTGTCGAGCATTTTCATGGTTTGTTTGTTTAATGGATTCTTTTGTACATTATTGTTTTTACTTTTTTATTATTTTGGTCTTTCTTGACTATTTTTGTTCATTTTGGTTCTGTACTTATTCATATTTGTGACAATTCTGTCTTGTGTTTATTTCAGCTAGTTATTGTTAATTTTGTGGAATATTTTTGGTAATTTGTTTCTTAGTTTATTATCTTTGTCACTTTTGTAACCCCCCACCCCCTTCTTATTATTTTGTTTATACTGTACTGTAGATTATGTTGTTCAGTTTTGTCCGAATTGTGTTCATTTAGCTTATTTTTATTAATATTCTTCATTTACTTGATCACAATATTAATCTTATGGTTGTTTTTGGTTTTTTAAAATATTTTTTGTTCATTATCCAGTTCATTTTGTTTTCTCCTTGATGACTTAGTGTTTATATTGTTCATATTTATTAAAAAGTGTTACAGTACTTCCATCAATGGACAAAGCCACAGGAGTTACATGTCGCCCTGCAGGCCCCAGATTCGAACGGTCTACATATATATATATATATATAATATATATATAATATATACAAATATATTTGGCTTTAAAATTGCATTTCCACATGGAAATATATATTTGTTGCAATTTTAAAAAGTTGCTTCAACTGAATTTAGTGGAAACTTACATGGTCAAATAAAAAATTACAAAACACTAAGCAGTGCAAAAGGTCGGAAAGGCTTTATGCGTCTGTGTTTCTGAGGCTTGCAAGTCACATTCATCAATTTAAAAATATCTGTTCTCAAACACCCACAGCACTCACAAAACACCCACATTTTCCATTTTTTCAAACCTTCCCTGATGCACTATTATTTTTTTTATTATTTCCTACCAGCCCTGATGTCTTAGAAATGTCTTTTTAGCCTGCCCTGCTCCATGCAATCAGATGAGGTCACAGCAGTGCAATGGACTCAAAAGAAGGCAGTGTTTTCCCTCTATTTGCTACAAAACCATCTAATAGCAGTCGGTTGCAGAGCAAATTCTGTGTCAAAGGCAGCTGGAATGGCTCCATCAACTGGAGGATGTCCTCTGGCTAGGGTTAATGGGAGTGGAGTGGGGCGAAAGGAGCCGCATAGAAAGCCGGAAGGACAAAATAAAGAACTTTTCAGCTTAGATTTCTCCGGGTAATGCCAGGTCAAAAAACAGGGGTCAAAACCACAATGACATCCTAATCTGGTGTGTGTGAGCATGAGTGCGTGTGTGCGTGTAATCCGGTTCGTGCGGCTCACATCATGTCTCATTTCAGCTCAGAATCACAGACAAAGGTCACTGTTTGACCTTTTCACAGCTCAGAATTGCTGCAGCACTTTTGGCTGATTAGTGTACACACGCGCAGACATACACAAACTGACATGAAGACGTGCAGTCCCTCAAAACAGAAAAATGAAAGCCAGGGAGAAAAAACCCCACCAAATCTTCTGCTTGTAATCTCGGTCAACTTCACCGTGTAAGTTCAGTTTCCAAACATGTTCGCTGTTGGATCCAAAATCAAAGACAAGGGCCTTGTTTCTTTGTTATTTAAATGAATTCTGGTATTTTCTAGTCTTTTCTCACTAAATTCCCTTTTCAAAAGAAGGGCAATTAACTGTGTCTTAATGCCACCATACACATTTAAAATGTCATGTTGTTATATAATCAGTGTTATGCATTTTCTGTTATTTTTAATTCAAAAGTGCTGAAACAAAGTATGTGTTTGGGCCTGGATTCTGCATTTCTTACACAAGATGGGACTGATGTATGATCAGTGCTGGGCAGAGTAAAGGTATTACTTTATAATTCTAATGAAAGAAGCAGAAGTACTCAGAAAAACAAGTACTTTTATTGGCAAGCTCTTGGAAAACATGTTGCTCAGCACTTTACAACAGCCTGAGATAAACATGCCATTTTTGAGTCTCCTAAGTCTCTAATGACATTTTGATGCACAGTGATGCAGAAGAATACTCATCACAGTTTGCTTGACAGGTTGAGACACTGGGTGGGTAGATCTGGTTCTCTTCTTATCTGTTTCAACAATCTTTTTCTGTGGTTATTTGTCAGTTCAGGTTCTCTTGCACTTTTCTTTCCCGTGGTGTTCCACAGGGCTCTGTTTTAGGCCCACAATTGTTTTTTTGTTCTCTCCACTCCAGCTTCAGCACATTCTGAACACATTTAAGGACATTTCCTGTCACTGCTAGGCAGATATTTTTAATTATACAGTACATCTCTTTTAAACCCCAAGATGTCTGTAAGCTGCAGATTTTGCATAGGTGTTTGGACTCTATTAAAAGCTGGAGGGTTCGCCAAAAAACAGAAGTTCTTGTATGCACCCCTAGCAGATTTGTCCCCCTGGTAATGGAAAATCTTCCTGGCTTCCTTTGCTAAGTCCACTATCAGGAATCTTGGGGTGACTTTTGATTCTGTCTTGATTTTAGACACTCATGTTAAACCTCTGCAATCATTTATTCATGATTTGATTACTGTAACTCTCTTTTCATCTGTCTCAGCAAAACTTCCTTGAATTGTCTGCAGCTAGTTCAAACCGCTGCTGTGAGGCTTCTGACTAAGTCTTGCAAACTTGCACATTACCCCGCTTTTAATTTCTTTGAACCGGCTCCCCATTTATTCCAGGGTCCAGTTTAACGTCCTCGTTTTGACTTTCAGAGCCCTACATGGACAAGCACCATCCTACATCCATGAGCTTTTACGTCCGTATATCACCAGCAGGACCCTAAGGTTGTCTGATCTGGGTCTGCTGGCTGTGTCGCAGACGAGGCTGAAAACTAAAAGTGACAGAGCTTTTGAAGCTGCGGCCCCCACACTTTATAACTCTCTCCCCTTGAGCTTGAGATCTGTGGACTAAGTGATCTCTTTTAAAAAGTAACAACATATCTTTTAAAACTTGCATTTGGATGACTGTGACCTCTTTGATTTAGTTGTGATTTTTATGTACCTTATTTTATTTCTATTGTGATTTTATGGTCTATCCTTTTTTGTGTGGCTGTAAAGCACTTTGTGGATTTATCTTGAAAGGTGCTATTGAAATAAAACTTTACTTATTTACTTTACTTTGAATAAGAACAAAAAAAAGTGTCTCGTAATAAACAACCCAAGTAATGAGAAACTACATAATATAGAATGTATTACACTGCAAAATGTTGCTTTCAAACATTTTTGCTTATTTCCAAGTTTACTTTGATAAATTTTTGATGATTTTGTTGTTTATTTTGTTCATATTGTAAGCTGATTGCTTAGCTGTTTTAACCAATGTTGTTCTTTAATTTGGTCCTTTTTTGTACATTTTTTGGATGATTTTGATCATTTTTGGTCACATTGTTGCTCATTCCTTGATGTTTTTGTTCATATATTGCTCATTTTTAGGAAATTTTGTTCCTTTTTTTGTCCTTTTATATTTAAGCAATTTTTACAATTTTTGTTCAGTTTTGTTAATTTTCTTGAGCATATTGTAATTTTTTGCTCATTCTTCAAATTTTATCCCTTTTATTCCCTCTGTGTTTTCTGTGATTATTTTTGTGCTCATGTTGTTGCTCAATTTATTCATTTTGATTATTTCCTTGATGATTTAGCTCAGTTTCTTTTTATTTAATTGTTTTTTTTAATACAATCTTTTTTTACTCCTAATCATTGTGTTGGTGCAAAATGTAACTGAATCGAGATTTGTTTTATTTAAATCACAAATGTAACTGAGTAAGAGTAAAAAGCATGGTGAAACTCAACCACTTTCTGAAGTACATCTTATGTGAAAAACTACTCAAGTACATGTAATGGTGTAAATGTACATGAGTGTTTGAGTGCAGATGGTAAAATTCAACCTCTATGTGATCAAATCAAGCCCATTATCAACTATAAATCCCCATTAACACATGCTGTGTGTGTGTACGTATATATATATATATACATATATATATATATACCTCAACCCTGTTAATTTGGAGAAAAATTGGACTTTCTCCATTAGTTGCTGAGTTTGTTGTTAATGCTCATTTCCTACAGTGGGCTAATGGTCAAACTGTAAAAATGTAAATCTAAAAATACGGGCCTGGGAGCTTATTAGCTGGTGGGGAAGAGAAGTTTTTGCTTGGTTTACAGTTTGATTGGCGAGTACACAGAATCAAGGCAGTGTCGGTACATTTCCAGCTGTGCTGCAGCGACATAAAATACTGTACAGTTCTAACACATTGGAAGTCTTTTTTGATTATAGGTAAAACCAGCAGGGGAGCAGCATGGATGCATTGACTGGTGAAGGAATTGTGGCTTCTTTGCAACGTTAACAAGCACGTGTACTGATTGAAATATTTCCCCTTAAAGGAGCTTGCATGCATTAGAATAAAAATACAGAAGGAAGCCAGTGCTGTCACTGTATCAGTCAGCTTTGCAACAAATTAGCAATCTACCAACACAGGTGAAAGAGGGCTCTGGCCAATCACAGGACTTGGACCGAGCTACCTGCTGTATAAATGCCAGTGAGGGTCAATTGCTTCTACATCATCAGCGATGATGAAAACACACCATTACTGTCACAAAATGTCAACCTGGCCATGGATCTCAGCCGCTCCTAGTTAGAGTGAATAATGTTTGTTCAGGAGGCTGCTCAGTCTGTGTGTGCGAGCATGTTAAGTGAGGAAACAAGAGTAAGTGCTTTTTTAAATGTGAGACAAAAGGCGTGCTGGATGAAATGTTCACTCAGTATGAAAATTACTATGCTAAGACTAACGATTTTCTTTTCTGACAACCTGCTTTTGTGTTCACAATGGCTTTTTGCTTGGCTATTTGTCTTGGTGTGCTCAATATTCAAAGCTGTCTAAAGGAAGGTTTAACTACATCTCAGTAAATCACAGTATAAGAGCCACGACGCACACAACTCCACAGCTGCCAAATAGAGGCAATTTGTTCAGTTGCTGGATAAGTCTATTCATATTTGTGAACTGTTATTGGTCCACATGATGCCGGGACCTAAAAGAAAGGACTGTTTGGGATCATGCTGCCCTGTGCTCTTTTCTGTCTGGACTTTCATTTAACAACGATAAAACAGGGGTCAAAGGAAAATGGTCTTTTCTGTTCTTGTAAGGTGCACATGTTTACACACTTCTGGCTAAAATAAAAGAAATAAGATCATAATTTTCTTGCACAAATATACTACAATATTGTTAGCGTTATATTTTCACCAAATAGTGATACCTGCCTAAATCTACTCTCCTAATGCTGCTGATTCACTGTGCCTTAGCAGCCCTATACCCTAAAAATATTAGGCAATTATGCTATGAGGCTAACAATATGTAGTTTGTATGTTCCTTTTTAGAATGATTAGTCTTGCATTACATAGTGTCTGGAAATGGAAAAACAGTGTGATCGTAAGTGAAATTAGAGAATCACATCAACTTTACACAACAGGAAGGGGAGCCACCTGTTCATTAACAAGCAGCTCATTTTCAGGGAATCTTAAACATCTTGTCTGGTGTTAATTCTAACACCTTTAAGCAAATGTTTATTTCTGTGTTTGCATCCAAGTTAAATCGGAAAATGTCTCAGAGAGAAGCCGAGCTGGATCTACATTTCACAACATAAACCAAACTATAAGGATCTGTCTATACTGGCTTATTGTTCTGTGATGTGAAGCCACATTTAGCAGGGTTTTTTTTCCAACATCTCCTACAGTGATAAAAACAAGCTTGGACAAGCTTATGCACCTGTTGTCCAATGGAAAAAATAGACAACTGATAATAGTTTATTTGTCTGCACACAGTGGACAGAGGTGGGTAGTACTCAAGTACATTTACTCCTTTATGTGTACAGTACTTGTAGTTTTTGTTGTTAAATGTACTTCTGAGAGCAGCTGTTCTGCAGAGTACTTTTAATTTTTACTCAGTTACGTGTGATGAAAAAAAAATACTTTTAATCCGTTATATTTTAGCTTCACCTAAATGAGTAGAAGTAAACAAAAGACAGGTTGAAATTAAAAAAATAACCAAAAACAAAATAATCAAATAAATTAAATAACATCAACTAAAGAATCAAGTCATCAAATGAATAAATTAAGTAAGAAAATGAGATAACATTTACAAAGAATAATCACAAAAATGAACAAAATGAGCAACAAAATGAATAAAGAGATTACAAAAGCAATCAAGTACATCAACAAAAATGAACAATATATTGAAAAACTGAACAAAAAAAAAATCACAAAATAAGCAATAAAATTAGCAAAAATTATTAAAATAATCAAGGAAGTTAACAAAAATGATTTATTATAATGTGTTACTTCCATCAGTGGACAATGCCACAGCTGCTGCTTACATGAATGTGTTATAATCAGGTATAAAACGTCCCCTTTAAACTTATTTGCTGTTAAATATCCTCGAACTATCAAGAAATAAGGGTCTTTGTAAAAAATGACTCCTTTGAAGGTGTTAATCTGATGATGCATCCATTAAACCAGCATCAATAAATCAAAACTATAGTGATTCTCTCATAGAGCAGCTCTCATCAAAGGCCTGTTTCATTCATCTCCCTCGTCCGGTTCTCTTCTCTCCTTTCCCTTCCTTTCTTGTTCTGTCTGATCGTACCTTCCTGTCCAGTTCTTCTGTAATCTCTCTGCTCATCCTGTTCTCCCTCTTGCTTTGTTTTGCTCTGTTCTGATCCAGGCCAGGGCCGTTAGCCAGAGTCGCTCCATGCAGGCTAATAGATCCCTCCGGCTGCAGAGTGGATGGGAAACACATGGGCAGCCTTCACTCAAGTCAGGAACAACTGCTTGAACCCAGCCTCCCAGTGGAAAACCTCTACAGAACATCATGAACAGACTCAGCAAGGACGAGCCTTGATCCATATCTGCGGAACAGGCACTTTGTTGTACTGAAGACTGAGTTTACACTGGCAGGGCTTTATGTTTGTGTGCATAGGGAACATATACTGCGTGTTTGTACTCCATGTCTGTCCAATCTGTGGAGCTGTGCTGCATTCAGATGTCTTGTTTCTATAAACTGATGAGAAAATACACAGATATGGAGACACCTAAAATACCTCTCATGAATAATACATGGGAATAATACAATGCGACCCACGGACCAGGGCCATCGACACGTGTTTACACGGTTTATCCCTTAAAATGCTCTCTCCAATCTCAGCAGTGGCAAAATATTAAAATATAAGCCATGGAAAAAGATTTGGATGAAATACCTCTTCTGCTGATATTTCAAATGGTATTCTTGATGTACTATCTGATAAGTGACATCTGTGTATCCATGTGTAACAGGAATATTTATTCATATTTATTGACTTATAATAGCATAACTCTTTTTTTGCTTGAGGCATTTGAAAGGGCAAATTAAAATTCCAGACTCGGTTATATCTGAAATGTGCTCATCCAATTTTTCCAAGCAGGAAACTTCCCAGTGTGCATCTCCATTGGTGTGTGTGTGTGTTGGTACCTGCTGCGGTGGCGGCCGCGGCTGCATGTAGGAGCTCTGGGTCTGGACTGGAGGGGTCTGCTGAGGGGGGCTGAAATACGGAGGGGTTCCTTGCTGCCCTGCTTGCTGTTGTTGTTGCTGCTGGCTGTAGCCCCCCATTCCCTGCTGGCCATACGGTGCCACCTGCAGAAACAACCAATCACATGACGGTTAGAGGAGACACATTAAGGTTAAGGTTTAAATTAAAAACACTGCAGAGACACAGTCAGGTGCACTTAGCAGGCCATAACAGCAGGCGCCCAGCTGCTGTTGAGAAGATTCCTTTTTGAAATGTAATTGGTTGCAGATCATTAGATACTCTGTTAGAATATGATACAGAACTATTGTAATGTAGTCAGTCTGACAAGAATGTAAGGTATTCCATTTGATATAGAAAACAGTACATTTCAATTTGTTATGTAACACATTCTAAAAGGGCAGTAATCTTTAAAATCCTAAAGACACATTTAAACCAAACAGTGCCTCCCAGCTATTAGCACTGTCAAACTTTTATTAATGTGCTAGAAATGTGCCAAAACAAAGCATGTACATCAAAAAGAAACAAAACAATAGACTATAATCGGTATACAAATTCAATATTTATCACTTCAGAAATAATCACCTGATTTCTACATAAATCGGACAAAACATCTGATATTCTCCTTCTGCAATATGTATGGATTTTAGATTGACTTTCACCATCATGTTGATGTTTAAACAAAGTCAGCATGATACTGAAATATATGAACACAGTGTTGAAATAATTTATGTTACTTGTTATTGAGAAAATTCTCAACATTATTTTACAACCCCAATTCCAAAAAAGTTGGGATGTTAATAAAATGGAATAAAATGTAAATAAAAACAGAATGCAATAATTTATAATAATAATAGTAATAACATATCAGATATTGAAATTGAAACAATTGACCAATTTATGGAAAATATTAGCTCATTTAGAATGTGAAGGCAGCAACAAATCTCAAAAAACTTGGAATGGGGCAACAAAAAGTTGGAACACTAACAGTTAGCACAAAACAAAAGCCACTGGCCTTCCTCCCGATCCTCTGACTCTTTTGATGATATTATACACCGCAGATGGTGGGATCTTCAAAATCTTCACAATTTTACATTGAGGAACATTTTTCTGAAACTGTTCCACAATCTTTAGACACAGTTTGTCACAGATTGGTGAACCTCTGCCCATCTTTACATCTGAGACATGCTGCCTCTCTTAAATGTTGCTTTTATACTCAGTCATGATACTGACCTAATTATTTGTCAAATGCTTCCCCAGTTGTTTTTGATTTGTCTCATTTACTTTTCAAGCCTTTTGTTGCCCCAATTCCAACTTTTTTGAGATGTTTTGCTTCCATCAAAATTCAAAATGAGCTAATATTTTCCGTGAAATGGTAAAATGTCTCAGTTTCAACATCTGACATTTTTATGTTCTACTGGGAATAACATATGGGCTTATGGGATTTGCAACTCTTTGTACTCTGTTTTTACAGTATCTTCACTTTATTTAAATCACAACTTTTTTGGAGTTGTAAATGGAGCTTATTTCTTTTTTGAAAAGTTTGAAAAGTGAGTGTTTGATATGTGCTCTGCAAGATATTCAACTGTAGGATTCAATTGTTTTTATACGTATCACAGTAATCATAAACCCAAGATTACCTCTAGTCACTTCACACATCAAGTCCATCAAAAGACTATTAACTGATTCAAAGTCATTTGCACGGGTGAGAATTTGCAGCAGGTTTTAGAGGTGATCACAACTGAAATGAAAAAATTAACGCAGTGGTTCAAC
>JAQQAE010004841.1:0-18279 GCA_029823295.1 Pseudamia nigra | reverse complement strand
TATTCAATATGTTCATAGTTATACATGACATACACTCGACTGCAGCTGTGGGTCAGTGTTTACACTAACAACACTGTAATAAGACTTTGTTTGACACTGTGTGGTGAAGTTTTACCACGTTAGTAAGCTAGCAGCTAATTTTGGCTTCCCACGAGTCCCCTGCTGTTCGTCCAAATATGGTTACATTCTGATTTTGGCTCCATAACATGCCATCCAGGAAGTGACAAGCTGATTGGCCTCAAAACGGAACCAAATGGGTGACGTCACGGTCACTTTGTCCAGTTGTATAAACAGACTGTGAATGTAACGCGATGGGAGGCGGGGCTTCTGGGGCTCGGTGAGCGGTGGCGCTGCAAGGCGACTTCATTTCTACAGCGAATGTCATCAAAAACAGGGTCAAACAGTGTGAAAATGTAAGAGATGAAAATTACACAGCGGTGCTGTTTTAGCTAAAAGCAGCGTCAAGCACAAAGGTCGTCGACCTTGATTTAAAGGAGTTGAGAGTTTCCTGGGAGTTTGTTCCACAGATGAGGAGAATTAAAACTAAAAGCTGCTTCTCCATGTTTAGCTTGGACTGTGGAAACAGGAAGCAGGCCAGCGCCAGAACGTCAGAAATCCAAACCACGCAGTGCTTTTCAAACCACCAGTCGTATTTCGAAATCAGTTCTGTGACGGACCTACAGCCGGTGTAAAGACCGGAGAACCGGAGCCATGTGATCCACCTTCTTGGTCTTTGCGAGGACCCGCCCGGGCAGCAGCGTTACGAATTCGCTGCAGCGCTCTGCAACTTTAAGCTGTTCCTGCATTGGCCTCAATCAACAGGTGAATGGTGTCGCCGCATGTAATCAGCAGGTCGACAGAGGAGGCGAGAAAATCAACGGAAACATCCAACGTGTATGGAATCACTGTGTGTAACAAAGGTTGTTCAGACAAGCTGGGAACCAGTCAGTAAAAGTGTCCTTCAAGCAGCCGTCAAAGCTTCACGACGAATGAAATTGTCCAGATTCAGAGATTATCTCGGTTCTATACAGTTACAACTGAATTGAATTCATTCAGTCTCTGGCTGCATCAGCACTGAAGTGACGTGACGTCCAGAGGACGGCGGCACCGGGACCACAGTCCGACCACAGGTGGCGCAAGGAACGACTTCAAAAGAATCAGTCTTTCGGCAGTTTGGTGCTGCCTTTTTCAGGGGGAACCAGTCACGGCCAATGTTTTATCCATGATCCAGATTACTTTGTTGAGATTTTTATTACCTCCACCAAGGAGTATATTTTCACCGGTGTTTGTCGGTTAGTTAGTTATTTAGCGAGATTACACAAAAAGTAGAGAACGGATTTGGAGGAAATTTTCAGGACAGGTGTGAAATAGGACAAAATCAATCCAAATCAACATCTCAGCGCGTGACGTTTTTTTTGCCCTGACCAATCACAATCGCCTTGTGATGGTCAGTCTTCACTGCTCATTCACCAACCAATCAAAATTGAGAAGGGGCGGGTCATACCAATGCGGCTCCGCAACATGGCGGAGGAGAAATCATGGGACAAACCGACTGACAGTTCGGTTTATGATCCAACACTGAAGTTTTTCTATGATTTTTCCGTTACAGTTTGAAACGTCACTGTGTGAAAAGGACATTTTTACACGACGCGCCTCCGACTCATCGATTACACAGCGACTACGTGATGAAAAATGCAAAAAATGAACTTATGCCGATGTCCAAAATCATACCATCACATCTCTACAAAGGCTCCATCTTGACAAATCGACCGCAGATTTAAATTTTAATCCACCATGTACCAGTCTGAACATATGGTGATTAGCTGCCTTGGCAGAGGTTCTCAGCTCTTCAAGTGTTTTCTAGTTTTTTTATATTTTTAATGATTTTGTCTATTTTTCATTTGGTTCATTTTCTGGACCATTTTTGTACACTTGTTTCTATTATTTTTTTGTTTTATTTATTGATTATTTTGTTCACGTTGTTGTTTTTTTTCATTTTCGTTCCTTTTTTGGCATAGTATGAGATCTTTTCTCATAATTACAAGACACTGTTTCTCAAAATTATGACATCTTTTCTCATAATCGTAATTATAAGACGAGACGTTAACTCATTAGGATGGTTCAGTCAAACTATTACAGGACACTTCGTGGATATAAATACATACATGCATTTAAAATGCATCCTGACATGTTTCCATATCCATCACATATCCTCGGTTAATGCACATAAACAATATCAGCAACATCATACAACAGAAACATGTATAATTCCATACTTTCTAAATAGTGGTTAGTTATGAAACCAAGGGGCAGTGAATGCACCACAGACATATCTTATATCACAAGATCCATAAGTCATAATTACGAGACCTGTAAGTTGTAATCACGAAATGGCAGGTCCAATTTTATTATTTTTTTTGCGCTTCCGTACTTCTACACATTTGTGGTAAAAAGCTACGCCCATATTCTGTTTGAAGTATCCTCACATCATGTTAATATCTAATAAAAAAAATGCACGTCCATGGTTTGAGAGAAATGGGAAACTGGAAAATGCCAGAAGGCGACGACGGCTGAGAATCACACGACTCACCGACGTACGTACGACAAAAGCTCCTCCAAAATTGAACAAGGCGTCTTCAAAAACCCATTGATTCCTTCTTTTTTTTTTTTTTTTTTCTCTTTTCTTCTGTGTCACTGAAGAAAATACGTCAAATCAAATCCTCTGTAATCTAGAGAAATGTGCTTTCAGACAAAATCTGTGAATGGGGTAAGCAGAAATGAAACGCTATCTGACCTTAAAACTACAAAGACATAAAAAAATCCAGAGGTTTAAGATAAGGTCGCTTAATCTTTTCGTTTATCTTTATGTATCTTAAAAAGGATTACAGGAGATCTGAAAAACTTTGAAAACAAGCAACAAGAACTTCGCTCAAAGGTTAAAGCAACCTTGAAACAAATCTAATGAGCTCGTTCAGATGGAAGCCGACGACACGATTTAACGTCGATAAGAAGGATTAAGATGTAATCGCTCTGAAATTAGACATCGCCGCTTTGTTGACGTGTCATTTTTTTTTGAGTCGCAGGGGATGTGACTGTCCTGTTAGTCAAAAAAAAAAAAAAAAACGGGGTCGTGGCCGTTACAAGTGTCCCTCTGTGATCCCTGGCCGGCATGCAGCTCACGTGGCGTGTTCGGGGAGATGATGTAGCCCTGAATGAAACCCCTGTGAAGCCGCTGTGGACGCGGCGCTCATGCTAAGCAGAAAGCGCCGTAGCAGGTCAGAGGCAAAGAGAGTGGAGCAGAGTGGGGGGAGGCTGCAGGACCAGGGTGGCGGATCAGCGTCCACCCGGGAATACCAACGAGCCCCGCCGACGGCAACGCCGGGAGGCTCTGTGCACCAGAATTGGGCGTTTTATGTAAGCCTCCCTCGAATGTCGTTGTGTCCCTGCGAAACATTTCAAATGTGTCCAAATTCTGGGAATCGGCTGCTGTCGCATGGTTTTACGATTCCAGCGACGACAAAACGTGGAAAGCTGTAAAATCACAACCCGGTGTGGAGCCACAGCTTCATTGTGCTGCGTCGCAGTTGCTAAACATTGTCCTTTATTGGTGCCGGATGTTTTTTCAATATCCAGTACTATTTAAAAAAAAAAAAAATTAGTTTGTTTTAGATGGTTTTCAGGCATTTTTTTTTTTAGTTTTGAGGCAGTGGAACAGAATTTTGCTGAGTCAGAGTGTAATCGGCTCTGAAACTATCCAGAAATTTTCCACTCAAACTGTTCTGTCACTGAGACCATTTACAACCCATTTACCAAATTTACCAGAAATGTAGCTACGTTTGCCCTCTTTCAGAAAATCTGTCGACTAAAACCCAGTGACTTAGAGAAGTGAAAGCGTGAGCCTCAGAGTGACGGCGGGTCCGTTTTCGATGAGAACACGGGTCTGTGACTCGGACTGGTTTAACTCGCTCTGTCTCACACATTTTATACTGAACCGACATAAAAATGATATCGGGGCGTTCGGCCAAGCCCACTCTCCCTCCCGGTGGAAGGATGTGGATGATCTGAGCAACAGTTTGTCACACAGATGCCTTTGTTTGAGGACGACCCTCAGTCACGCAGCAAAAGCAAAGTGTGAAAGCACATTGGTCTAAAAAGGAGCCAATGATAGAATGACACTGTTTTACAGAGAAATGCACTCGTAAAAGTACATGTTATTTGTGACGCTTTTTGAGATTGATCTCACAAAGTGTTTTATAGACTAAAATTAAATAAGTAACCAATAGATCAAACAATTACAATAGTGTAAAACTTTAGAACCAGGTAAAAACCGAGCCGGTACAGGTGGGTCTGAAGCTTTTTCTGAAAAACAATAACCGTGTCCACAGATCCGGCAGATATTGGTTTCATGATTCCGTGTCTGCGTATCTGTATTTATTCAAGTTTTTAAAAAAACACCCTGCTTCTATGAATCACTAAGTACGTCATGGGTCAAGTGACTGAAAGACGAGGATGAGCGAGAACGATGATGGAGACAGAATGTTGTCACACTGAGGAGCGTTAAAGGGAATAACACGGAGGTCTGTGATTGGTTTGTGGACTTTTCAAAGCAGTCACATTTATAATTAGGTCGATAAAGTCACTTGTTGGGGCGACGCATGGGCGACGGGTGTCACCCTGACGAGATGCCACACCGGACCTGTCCACATCCCAGGGATTTGTACTATTGACTATGTGCTGTAGGCTCGTCTGATTCTCCGTGGGCGACCAGCCCCCCCACAGTCCCGATCGTAGAACGGTCCGGGCTCTCCGAGAGGGAGGCTTTTTCCCTGCGAGATCTGAGAGAACACGAGTTAAAACAGGGAGGCAGAACAGAGTGTGAAACCTCGGCTCCTGCTGCGAGGATGAGAAGACATCGCCGGGTTTTTCTGCAAACCACCTGAGACTGAGAACGTTTGAAACACTTTCAATTATTCACCGCCGGGCCTGGCGTTGTGGAGGTGGGCACATTTGTTACTCGTGGAGCCCAATTGGTTGGTTCAACGTAAAGATGACAGCGTGCGTGAAAGAAAGGAGGGAGAGATTGGCATGATGGGATTTACAGCTCTGACAATGAAAGCTGGAGGTGGATAGAAACCCTCACGGGGGTATTTTTGAGCCACCTCTCCACTTGGCAAGTGGGCTCTTCCATTCGCCGACAACTGACAGTCCTTTTCAACGTGGCCAATTAGAGGAGGGGGGGGAAAAAGAATGTCCTGTTTTGCTTCCCTCAGCACACTCTATCGGCAACAGATCTTTTTAATTGTAAAGAAACGTTCAGCAGCACACTGGGGACCCTTGTGCAGGGGCGGAATTGTATATATATGCTCCTTTTTCATATTCCCTCTGTCTTTGGTTCAGCTTTAGCACCAGAACAAGCTGTTCGCGCCATGTTTAATTCAGCAGGAGGCATGAAAGTGCTGCGCATTATCGCTGCGCTTGATTCTGAAAGAGGAAGACGGTGAGATAGAGCGACCGGAGTAAAACCAGGCGAAGGAACACAGAAGAGGAAGAAGAGGCCTATTAGTTATTGAGCTCGGCTTTTGTCGTTAATCCATTTAAAGCCCAGTCTCTGCCAGACCAGCTGAGACTCCAGCACATGTGGATGAAGTTTCCTCCTCCCAACGCTGGGTCCAAGTCTCATTGTGGTCTGTAACCAATTTGCTTAATGCAGCACTGTCCTGCTTCCTGCTTCCCAGGATGCCTCTCCTCTCCCACCGTTCCGCGCTACACTTAGGCTCGTAATTCGCCACGCCGTCTTTTATTTCGTGTTATTTTGGGTTTTGCATGTGCACGTTAACGTGCGTGGTCATTGGTTTTAAACACCAGTGATTCCCTTCAGGTTCCGCTGTCACAGAAATAACCCTGTGTTTGGTTTATTCAGTGGTTTTTTCTGTCTTTGTCTCCCGTGATGTTTCATGTTGAAACGCCGCTCGTCTTCTTCAGGAGAAAGAACCAACGGACTGACTTCAGGTTGCACGTTATTTGATAAAACTTCAGATCGGGCGTTTGCGACCTGTGACTCCAGAGCCACATGTGGTTTCAGAAAATAATAATCAGAAAATAAGAAACATAATAAATACAATGATCAAAATGACAAAATAATCAGCAAAGTGAGCAACCATTCAGAAAAAGAACCTAAATAATGCAACCTTAATTTCAAAAAGTTGGAATACTATGTAAAATATAAATTAAATGACTGATGATTGATTTGTAAATCTCAAAAACCCATGTTTTATTTCCACCTAAACAACATATCAGACGTTTAAACTGGCATGTTACCATTTTGTGACAAAAACTTTTTCTCATTTTGAATTTGACAGCAGCAACATGTCTTAAAGTTGGAACGTGGTGGTGTTTTCGTTCTAACAACTGCCTGAGAACGTCTGGACGTGAGGAGACGAATGTCGTCCCATTCGTGTCTGACGCAGGATTCACGCTGCTGGTGATTTAAACGTTTTCTGCTGTTGAAACGTGTGGACCGCATCGTCCTCTTCAGTCCACAGGACCCGGTATCCACCGTTTCCAAAAAACATTCATCTGACATGGAACGGTTTGGCTTCAGATCATTTTAAATGAGCTTTGGTTCAGAGAAGACGGTTTTTATTTCTGGATGGCGTCGCACACTGTGTGTCGTCTTCTGTGCACGATACAGGTTTAACTCGTACTTGTGGATTGAACTGATGAACTCAAGTCTGTTTTTAATGCAGCGCCGTCTGAGGCCCCAAGATCACCAGCATCCAGTTTTGACCTCTGACCTTCCTCCTTGTTCTCTGAGTCTTTTGACGACATTATACAGTGCAGATGGTGGATCTACAAAGTCTGAGGAACATTTTTCTGAAATTGTTCAACGATTTTTAGTTTGTTGCAGATTTTTGAACCATCTGAGAGTCTGTGTGTCTCTAAAACGCTGTTACCAGTTTACCTAGTTAGCCTCAAATGCTCCTCCAGTTATTTTTGATTTATGGCAACTACGTTTCCAGCCTTTTGTTGCCGCTGTTCCGACTTTTTTGATATGTATTGCTGCCATCAAATTCAAAAGGAGCTAATATTTTCCATAAAATTGTGTCAGTTCCGGCATCGGCGATATTGTTTATCTTCCACTGGGAATAAAATGTGGGTTAATGAGAATATTCTGTTCTTATTTACATTTTACACAGGGTCCCAACCTTTTGGAATAAACATAATCAGGAATATCTACAAAAACTCAAAACAATACATGAAAAACAAGAAAATGATCAACAATTAGTATGATAGTAAGCACAATAATTAAAAATATACCAGTTTCTTCTCACGAGAGTCTGACATAAGGCATGTAAACCTGACATTAAACCGGTCCGTGGCGCAAAAAAGGTCGGGAACCACTGACTTATGCCACGTTGCAGCTAAAACGTGTGTGATGGTGCATAAAGGGTTTAAATATAAAATGTGGGTCTTAGATCCTCGCTGTAGACGTCCAGACTTTTATCCTGATGAAACCAGCTGACCGACACCGGTGAGAGTCGGAGATCTCGCAAAGATTTTCATCTTTGACCTGAACATGGACGTTCAGATAAAGCCCGGTTTTTTTTTTTCCCGTGTTTTGTTCCTGTGTGAGAATCCTTTTATTGTTCAACCTTTTGGTGAGAGAAATTGAGGCTTTAATTTCCTCGTGTCAGTGTGACCCCCGTCTCGCTTTATTACTGTCAAATTGAAAATCTCTGATGTTACAACGTGTTCAGCGAAAAGTAAAGCTGCAGCCGTTCATTCTTACTCATCTCGGGATCTTTATGGAAATTTCAGACACGGACCTTCGTGTTCTGTGTTCAGGAGGACGGTTAACGGGCTTTTTCTGCCTCCGTTTATGAAGAGAACGCCAGCAAAAGGATCCGCAAACTGAGAGAAATGAGCAACAAAAATGCAAACATGGTGGAAACCAATAAAATGACCAAGAAAATGTGCAAAACTGAGCAAAATGAACAGCAAAGTAAAAGAAAAATGATCAAAACAATCAAGAAAATGAAGGAGTATAATGTGAGCAAATAAATAATAAAGATAATTCACAAAAAGTGACCAAGACAATCAACAAAACTCTTAGGAACATGAGCAAAAATAAAGAAAAAGTGGCAAAAAAGAGTAAAATAATCCACAAAATCAGAAAAAATGAACAAAGCAAAGAAATGAATGAAAATGAGCAAATTAAGCGAGAAAACAGGTTCAGAAAGTTCACAAAACCATGACAAAAATAAACCTAAAATAAAAAAAATAATAAGAACATCAGGAAAGGAAACAATCAACGTGATGAGCAAAAATAAAAATTCAGAAAAATTTGCAAAAGTTAACAATCAATCGATAATTAACAAATGAACATGAATTAGCAAATTAAGTAACAAAATTAGCAAAAACAAAGTTTAAAAAAAGAATGAACTAAATATTCAACAAAATGAACAAAAATGGCCAAAACAGTGAAGAATATAGACAAAAATGAACAAACTAAGCAAAAACGTGAACAAAAATAAACCAAAAAGTCAAAAAAATGAATGAGAATAGCCAATAAAATGAGCAAAACTGAACAAAAAATGCACACAAATGAACAGAACCAATAAAGAATTCAATGAGCAAAAATGAACCAAATGAACACAAGCTGAACAGTATAATCAACCAAATAACCAAAACTGACCAAAAAAGTCACAAAAATGAATGAAAAGAAAAAGAAAAAATGTCAAAAAGAACAAAACAATCATGAAAATGAAAAAGTGAACCTAGATAATCAAGCAAATGAATAAAAATGGAGCAAAAAAAAGCCAAGAAAATGAATGAAATAATACTGACTGAGTGTGCATATGAAACTGAGTGGGACCAGTACCCCTCCGCCGCCCCACCTGATCGTCTCCGGTGAACAAGGTGACGTTAAATCAGCTCAGTGTTTCGTTTGGGCGACGCAGCGTGAAGCACAACTGGCTCCGATGTCACGTGATCACACTAAACCTCGCGGATCACGACACCGCGATCGTCAGCGAATCAGATCCGTCTGAACGGGCGGGTGTTTGTCGGCGGCTTCAGACAAATTGAGTCTAGTTTTTACACGATAAAGCTTCTGGATTTGTCTGCCAAGACTAAACCAGTGTCTACAAGTTTTTATTTGTTCTTTTTCACATCACTACACTCTGTTTTCAGCTGATAAGGTTACAGTTTCCAACAAATACCTGCCGTCATGTAGCTGGTTTTTATGAACTGTCTGCAGCCGATGTGTTTCTGTTCACTTTTATATCTGTTTGGGTCGTAACGAAACCGAACGTACAGTAAAAGTGGAAAAATAGTAGAAATACAATAAATAGAGCAACTCCAATTACAAATGGTGTCGTTACAGGTCAGTCAACTTCATTTTCACACTTTATTTTCACCTTAGTTACATTACAATTTCAAAAATGAACAATACTACGCATTTATTCAACAGTGACCAACAGGGAGCCTTTAAACAATAATGTTTTGGTAAACTATAATTAATGCCTTTCATATTTTCTTGTCATGTCTGAAAAAACTCGACATTAAATCTACATGAGAATGAAATTAAATTCTCTGACTGTGGATTCACCATTTGTTTTTAAAACCATCTGCAACAAACACACATGTGCTACAACTTATTAATAATTTACATTGTATAAAATAGGACATGGCTTTACACAGTATGGGGTCTTTAATAAGTAATGTAAATTTGTAAATCATTCTCATCCCACTTTGTTCAGCTTCTACATGTTGAGGATTTTTTCCCGCCTGAAACACAACATGAAAACTATAAAACAAAAATTCAGAAATATGAACAAAAATTGAACAAAATAATCAGGAAAATGCATGAAAATGAGTAAAAATAAACAACAAAAGTAGCAAAAGTGAAGGAAAAGTCTGGAAAATGAATGAAAATGAAGATAATAAGCGAAAATTGAACAACAGTGAGCAAGAGTGAGAAAATTTTGCGACAAAATCAGCTAAATTTAACTACAAGATAACAAAGCTGCCTATCTATTACCGTATTTTCTGGACTACAAGTCGCGTTTTTTTTTTTTGTTAAACAGTTTTGAATTTACCACATAATTCCAGACGTGTGACTTTACAGTGTGGATGTCTGCTGTATAATTAGGTGTTTCCACACTTTTGACTGGCAGTGCAGACGTCCTCGGCTGTACCTGAATTCAGTCTCAGATCCGCACGGTCAAACCTTCAACGTGCTTGTGATTCATCGATTTGTTGTGATTCAGCAGAGATTTTCAACAATTCTGTGCATTTGTTGGAAAGAGGAAACAAATTCTAATTCGCAGAATGAGTCAGGTTCCACGGCAGAATTTTGATTTGACCAGAAAACCCTTCAAAGTCACGCATTTTGAACGTGCTGTGAGTAAATGTTTATGTAGAAATCATAACAGCCTCCAGTTTTCAATATTCCCGATGTGTTCTCTCTTTCAATGTGGTGCAAAACGTTAATAAAGACATATTTCCTGGGTGTAAAGTCCGGGCTCCTACTTCTACCTGTTAAATCAGATTTTTCTTGGCAGTGTTTTTTTTTTCTTTTCAAAGTAAACCAACGTGTTCTGCAGTTTGTCCAGATGACACGTGGGATATTTGAAGAAGAATAGGAACAGCCACGGCTGCCTCCCCTCCTGTGGGCTGATACTTTGGCTTCTCCTCGAGTCAGAATCGAGCTCTCTGACTCAGCTTTTTTAGGCTCTTCTCACTTTCAAACGCAGCGGAAAACTGCAACGAGATTCATTAGCCCGTCAGGAATCTTTCATCTTCTCTGAGGCGACAATATTGAAAAACTAATGCCGACAGCAGAGCACTAAGTTCACTAAACAATCCTCTGTCATTACTCTGCACACTGGCACAGCGGCAAGCAGGGTATTGTTTTCACCCGTGTGTGTGTCGCTGTGTCTGCAGGATAAGTCGAGAACAGCTGGACCAGGACAGTCAAACTTGTGCCATAGAAGGACGAGGCCCTGCAGGTTTTCTTTCCGACCAGCAGATGGGACTACTTAGCTCCTCCCCCCATAGTGAAGGTTTGCTAATCTGTGAAATCACCTGCGTTCGTGACTGAAAACGTGCAGGGTCTCGGCCTTTGTGGCATGAGTTTGACACCCCTGACCTGGACTGATTTTCACCAAACTTGGTGTGAATATTACTCGTGTGGGCGTGTGGAGGTGATTCCACTTCTGGGTGGACAAAGTCACCTAAGATATCTTCATACCTCATTCATATCTCAAAAACCATCTGTGCTACAGAAGTGATGTAGGTCTCAAAATAACGAGAATATTATGCAGTCATGCTAAAGTCATAATGTAACTTCTTATCCACAATAAATGATGGTCTCCCAGCAGCCAATGGGGCTGCGGAACAGCTTGATGAACTGCTTTGCTACAAGCAGAGCCTGCAGAAGGAACTGGGAAAGCCTAGCTTAACTCTCTTCTCGGTATAGTGGGAGTGCAGACCACAAGCTCCTTCTGCATCTTCAGCAGGTGTCTCAGGTGATTCACCTTTAACCTGTACACCTGGCCTGAGTGCGGCAGCGGAGACGGGAATAGCCTGCACCTGCAGAAGGGTTTCAGCCACGGTGTCTCGTCAGCCATGAGCACTCGAAGGTGAACCGGCTATCTCCCCAGCGGCCTCCTTCAGCCGTTTGGGATTGAGGCTGATCTTTTGTAAGATTAGGAAAACCACGACAGCTTACTTCGATGGGGAACAAAGCAGTTTGCCATTTCTTAGTGAGAGCCTTGTCCACCAGGCCTCGGTATTTGCTTCTCTCCCGCTGATTGGAGATGGATTGCCTGTCCTCCCAGGGCACCAGGAGCTTGACTATCCGGATGTTTTTTGAGCTCCTGGAGAAAAGAACTATGTCCGGACAGAGAGTAGTTGTTGCTACTTCCTCCAGGAAGATGTGCTTCTTTGTTCGGTCCCAATCGGAAGCCTGTTGCACCATGGATGGCAGGTTTTTAGCAGTTCTGCTAGAGCTGGGAGCCTCGTCCCCTTCCCTCCCCAGGGCAATGAAGGGGACAGAGAACTCATCCTACCCACAAAATAACTGGGACGTTATCTGACATTATCTGGTTTAAGTAGGTTTGATAGAGCCAAGATGAAGTCAGGAAACAATTTCAGATGTGGATCAATTCAAAATTATTACTCTCTCTCTCTCTCGCAATGATCAACACCCAAAACAAAGGCTGTGTTGATAATAAAACACCTCAGAGTCAGAAGAGCCCGTCCTTTACCACCTGTGTTTGAGAATTATTTTTGAAGATTTCACCCGTTTTCTGTGTGTTGGATGATAAAGCGATGACGTGCACTGACCGAACATGCTCCTTTTGAACCAACTCACGTTCACATCAGCTGCTTCAAATCAACTTTTAACTCAATTAATATTTAATTGCTCCTGCCCTGACGATATTTGTTCTCGTAGCAGACCTGAATTTGATAAACGGCTTTGTATTTTCTACTGACATGACAGAACATGAAATACGTTGTGTTCATACTGTCTAAAATGAAATTCTAAAAACTTTTATTTTCCGTACTGTCCCGTTCTCGGTCGCCACACAGAACTGTTGTGCATTCACACGACAGTTACACTGCAATTTCCTTGGCACGGATGTTACATGCATTTCATGCAAAATTTGCATAACACCCGGGAACTCCAGGTGCATTTTGGACCAAATTTTGCTGGGACTTCATGTGACATATGTGCAAGATTCATGTGGCATATACACATGTGTCATAAGTACCAATTTATCACTATTCCATAGGAAAATTGTCCCTAATTCACATATTTGCTCACAATTTTTGTGCCTTTAACTTGTTCCAAGCTTTTGCAGAACAGTGAGGTTCCGGCTTAACTCCGTCCCATTTAACCACCCGCTGGAGTACCACCAGTTTATGAAAAGTGTAAAAGGTGTCAGTTTTACTTGTGATTTAAATAAAATCCCCATGGTATTTATTTGTAATATCTACCACATTACACTCGCTGCCTTAGAGTCGATTGAATTTGCTGTGCACGGAGCTGGACATACTCCCACAGAGATGCTGGGTTTTTTTGCCTGCGGATACTTTTCTATGTCATGTGAACTCACCTGCTTTTTATATGTAAGAGTTTTCAAAATTGGACAAATGCCACATAATTCTCTCTGCGGAAAATGTAAAATCAACAACCAAATAACCCAACCAGGAGCTCAAGGCCTTCCAAATCTTGTCAGTGCATGGTGAGTCACACACTGCATTTTTCTGTGTGGGCTCCGACTCATTTTGAAACTTATTTTCCACAGAAAAGCACCTGTGAGCTACAGTGCATCCGACCTGTGAAATTGCTTGAATCTTCCCCGGAAAACATTGAATTTACCAGCTATTTTCTTAAAAAAAAAAAGAAACATATGGAGACTCTTGGAAGTCATTTCAACTGACAGATGTCTTACTTTGTGCTGCCTTACATTCGTTTTTTATAACTGAAGATGAGATGAGACTGGAATTATTTTGCAGGTGTCAGATATGTCTTTATTTTTTTTTGCCCCGTTTTCTCATTTTTTATCAGAACCGTGCATATCCGGGTGAAAAACCTCCCTTTTCTCCGTCAGATCAGCGCTGATGACTGTGCGGAGCGTTAGTCGCCGTGGATCTGTTTCCTCCGGGGGAAAACCGAGATGGACCGGGGCCACGCTGAGCTGTTAAATGAGCACATCGCTGTTTGTCCATAGGCAGCATTTATTTATTTTTAAGGCCTGCGTTCGGTTTGTGTGTTGACAGAGATACTAAGTCCATAAGCTGAGAGGCTTAAGGGGCAAACGTCAAAACACAGCGTTCGCTGCAGGGCAGGAAGATATTTGGTTCCCTTTAAATTAGGGCAGAGTGGTGTTATGACATTTTAAGTGGCTTTGATTAAAATAAATATGAGACTGTGTTTTTTCCTTTTCATCATGAATCTTTTTGGTTTCTGGCTCGCCGTGTGTGTGTGTGTGTGCACATATATATACATAGCGCACAGCGTCTTCGTGAACATATTAAGTTAATCAGTGTTAATGTAGAATCGCACCCTGATTGGTTTAATCAGCGGGAAACATCTGAAGCTTAAAGCAGGCTGACGTTTGTTTAGAGGGTTGAGTGGATTCAGAGTGTTCGCTGACGCTGTGGAGATGTGGAAGTCGGACATAGTGTCCCCGTTGGACGCAGCCTCTGGAGCCTTGTCGTTCGTCGATGATCTCGTCTGGTGCTTTTCAGAATAAATCGTGTCATGAACTGGCCAAAAACAAAGCATTTCCAGTTCAATAGTGATTCTCTTTGTGTGCCACAGCCGTCTCTCCGGAGCTTCCTGATGTTTTGCGCCTCCCTCGCTGAACCGCTCATTTAGTCACATCCACACCAGCCACATTTAGTCAAATTCTAGTTGACTCATAAAGTCCAGTTCATTCGGGGACGTGTGAATGTGCAATTGAACTCCTAAATGCCTAAAAATGGACCGTTTCAAGTGAACCAAATGCAGGAAGTGGACTACAACACAGGGCATTCTGGGTAAACAATAGGCACTGTTTCACTGCTGTCTGCTGCTATTTCAAAGGAGGCCTAAACTCGACTTTACCACAAAACATCCTTAGGGATACGGCCCTTTTAGTGTCCCCGATGGTGGCCGACAGCATCTGGCCCCCCGGTGTCACCGTGGTCCTCCTTTAGTTGCCTTTTACAACACACAGCGCTTACGTGGGAGGGATTCTGTTGACACACCACACCCCCAGGCCACATATTTAGATTAAAAAGCTCGTATATTTTACAATCACTATCCAGGTCTTGGAGGCTAAAAACAACATGATCAAAATGCTCACTCGACTTAAAGTGACACAGTCGCTCTTCACAAAACTGAGCCTGAAACGAGGCATTTGCAGTTCTACGTATTTGTGATGTCACAACTATACAGTCACAGACTTAGAGAGCGTTCCCATGGAGACGAGTGTAGGAGTATCCGCAAAAGTGTTTTATGATATGGCCATTTCATCCACACGTAGTCATTTTGGGAGCTTGAACATGCAAATTTTTTTAACCCGGGCCCCAGAGTTTATCAAAGATTAAAGTCAAGGTAAAGAGTTATTGTACAGAATGACTCTTTTAAGGTGCAATGTGTAAGACTTTTCCTTTCACTACTAGCGTTGCTCACAGCAGGACTTTGTTTTGATTGGGCAGTATGGTGGCCATTTGGCCAATCAAATATAGGATGATACCATGATGTGAAAACAGACGGGGTCATCTTGTTTTTCTTAATGCCAGCCTGTGCTAAGGACAGAATGTTATTTTGTTTTGTCCTGAGTTTGGTTCAGTTTTTGGCATGTTCATATGTTTGCAGAGTTTCTGTTCAAATAAAAGTTTATTTAAAATGTTAAACAAAAGTAAGAATGTTTTTGCATCAGAAGAATTGCACAAAATGAGGCAAATACAAGGCTTCTCATGGAAGCAATGAATACAAAAGGGATTGGCAACACACAAACCATCCATAGCCGCTAAATGAGGCCAAAATATGAGGCTACAAATGATACTAAATGGAGAGCCGTTTGGGAGCCAGAAGAGCCGGCTCTTTTGGCTCTCTGAAAAGAGCCCAACTTCCCATAAGAATCATAATATACAAACAACAGATCATATCAGGAATATGGAGTATAGGGAGTATGACAACGTCAGCAAGCCTGTTGAATCCGACCCAGTGGAGGGAACTCCTAGCACAGTGCCTGCAGGACGGTCGGGTAGAACTAGGAATGTGGCGAGACGTGGGGGGGCTGGTTGGGGTCCGGGCATCTCCTCTTCGACGGTGGTCCTGGGTCTGCTGAGTAACTGGAAGCGTCAGATAAATGTAGCTTAGTAAAAAGTTCAATATTTGCCTCTGAGATGCCGGGACGCCTTTTCAAATACTTGCGTACTGAATTACATCCATACATTTCAGAGACTAGAATATAAATGTATCCTTACGTGACAGTGTATAAGTAATTCTCATAGTAGTTGGAGAAAAGGCTGGCGAGTTTAACTTTCAGAGAAACTCGCTGCACTTTTCTCTGCACCAGGACTATAAAACACTCTCTTTAGTGTGCTTTGCAGACAGTTGGTGTGTGTGTGTGTGTGTGTGTGTGTGTAGAGGATGTGCGTTTGTATATGAATGCAAACTCCTATATTGCTTTCCTGCAGGGTGCAGGTTTGACAGCTGAGGAGATTTGAGTTGTGTGTCTGTATGGCAGTGTGTGCATTCGCAGTCGGTGTGTTTGTTTCGGATAAGATCCCCAACCTTGGTACTGCTTTACTTTAGAGATCAAACTTGACAGCTGAGTGGATTTCACACTGTACGGGCTGTACGTCTGCAGGTGTACCTGCACTTTATTCTCCGCATGTGGTGTTCCCGATATGTATGGACCCTCTGGCCCCAATTCTCAGAGATTAGCTGACATTATGCAGCTGTAATTAACACAATTTCATGCAGTAGAAATTAGCGGTTTGGATCTCTGCGCAGGGGTTTGGAGACAGAAGAGGAGGAAGGGGAAAAGCTATATAAATTCACACACTCCAGCTAAATTATTACTGTCACCGCGGCAGACAGATTGCCGCTCGTCTCTTCTTTCTTGCCGGCTTTGACGTGTTGCGTGACTCTTATCTGCCAAAGTTGATTTCCTCAAGATGCAGTTGACGATCAGAAAAGCGTTGTTATCTTTTCAAGACTTTTGAGTTCCATTTGAATTTTTCCTCGCGGCCAAAAAACGAGATATTTGGTTTTTGTCTTTTAATGCCTCTTCCTTTTTATGTTATGCGAGTTATTTTAAGCTCCGCAGAACTTAGTGTGTCTGTGCACGTTTTACACACAATTTGCCAATATTTCAGAACTCGCGCTCCTTGTTTCAGGAGAGGCTATATCTTTTCTAAAATTTTGTTTCTGCTGTTAAGATATTTATTAGTTAAAATAAATTATACAGCAGCAGCCTGAAGCATCAAAACTCAACCCTCCACAAAACACAACATCGCATGAAGGTTTCGGTCTCCACAGTTTATTTGCCTCTGAGGAGGGGTTCATTTTTATTTACCTCACCCAAATTGTGACGTCTGTGCTTAATTAAGGGTATCGTGACTTTGATTGCTATTGGCTCGCTGTTGCAGCTTATGTTGGGTTTGTCTCCAGGTCGTCTTCAGGTTTCAGCCTTGAATTGTGAAGCACCTCGAGATTACCTCGGATTATAATCACCACTTTACAAATCCAACTCAACTGACTGGAATTGATTGACAGGGATGTCCAAATCAGACTCCTTCAGTCATGTGTTTCCAGCCCTTTGCCACTTTCTTCTGGTGATTTTTATGTAGACGTGCTCCTGGTCAACTGGTCATGTAAAATCCTGCAGGTTGCTGATTGATGCCGAGTTTTGTCGCTTTAACTCTATTCTTTATTTTTGTCTTTTGTCCATCCGCCCACCCCAAGCAGTCAGGGCGGACGGGTGCCGACCCGGAGCCCGATTCTGTCGGCTTCCTCTTGGGGGTTGGATTTGTTCTTTTTATAGAATTTTAAGGCGTTGGCCTTGATTTGTGTAGCGCCAGAGAAAATCTCGGATTGTGATTGACGCTATGTAAATACAGCTGAGTTGTAAAGTTGTACTGAACATGTACAATCAGTGAAAAAGTGGCTTTAGATACAACCAAGGATTCTACAGATTGCAAAAATTTAAAGGCTGCATAATCTGAATTTCAGAGTGAAAGTTGCCTCATGCCAGTCCTTAATGAACGTGATACGGTATCTTAGAAATACAGAGAAGGGATTTCTTCAAATATGGCACAAATGCTCACTTTGTTTCAAAGATGAAGTTGATGATAGATTGCATTAGATTTTTTTATTCCCCAGCTTTTAAATTGGATGGAGTTTTTGACATTGCTTGTTGATGTTTGGTTGGTTTTGTTTCATCGTGTTATTAGTCGATTGTTTTACCTTCACATTTTAACTGGAAGGAACTTTGTTCAACTCAGCTTATTTTTAAATGTGCTGATAAACACATTTGATTGACTTGAAAAAAGTGTCAAGCTCAGTGTGACCCCGTGAAACAACTCAAAATTTTAGACCGTGATGCCGACCTCACACCTGTTATTTAGTTACTTAAGACCATGGACTGTTTATATAACTGGACAAAGTGATCGTGACGTCACCCATTAGCTTGTGAAGGGTCGTTTTGAGGTCAATCAGGTCGTCACTTCCTGGACGACATATTGGAGCCAAAAACGGGATGTGACCAT
>JAQQAE010004840.1:0-18279 GCA_029823295.1 Pseudamia nigra | reverse complement strand
ATAAAGAATTCTCAATATATTTATAAATAAATATGTGTTTTGCATTTTTGTAGTAGGTAGATCATTTTGACTTGGTTGTTTTCTAAGTAGCTCGCATGCTGAACAAGTGTGAGCACCCCTGCTATACAGTGTTGAAAATTATATTTAAAAAACACACAGAATGAGAAAGTTGTGTTCAAACTCTTGATGAGTAGTTTATGTCATGGTGTTTTGAGCTGCCTATAGATCTGCGTATTTGTACAGTGTCGGATGCACGTGTAATCCCTGTCATTTCTGTCCTTTCTCAGATGCACAGTCAGGCGACGGACAGAGAAAGCCATCTTTTAATGGAGAGCTGAACGGGTTACTGGGAGCAGCAGGACTTCTGGGAAGCGGTGACTGTACTACCATGTCAGAATCTACGAGACCCATCTCCCAAGACATGAGCAATACACAAGACATTCAGATAATGTGAGGGAAACACTAACTAGGTCAACACACTGTTTACCAGTTGCACAGATACATATTGAGTATGCTGATGATAATTAATAAAGAATAAATACATTTTATACATAAACTATGAAATTTAGGCATGTGTTAGGGACCATGTGTTTTTAAGATCTGCTATGCACTTCCAGCTGCCTTTCTGGTGATGATGGGTCCACCTGTATTCCCATTACTTCAAACAATGTGGAGATTGTGGCGAGTCAAGACTCCAGTATCAACAGCAAGGCACGAGGGAGCAACAAGGTAAGAATTCAGACTTTTTGGGTAAGAATCCATTGTTTTCTTTCCAAATTTTACATCTAAAAAGATCTGACTCCCCAACTTGTGTTCTTAAAGACGACAACCTGTTAACGGCCCAATCAGTGTTGTTGGTAAACTAGCTAGTAGCCTTTTGTTTGTGGTGGATTGATATACAGTACTGTGAAAAAGTGTTTGCCCCCTTCTTGATTTCCTACTTTTTTGTATACTTGTTATTCTGAAATGTTTTAGATCATCAAATATATTTAAATAATAACTTTAAGAAAACCTGAGTAAACACAAAATACGGTTCTGAAATGAAGGTTTTTATTTTTAAGGGGAAAAAAATATCCAAACTTGCATGGCTCTGTGTGAAAAAGTGCTTGCTCCCTAAACGTAATAACTGCTTGGACCACCTTTAGCAGCAACAAATGCAATCAAGCACTTATGCTAACTGGCAGTGAGTCTTTTATAGCACTGTGGAGGAATTTTGGCCCACTCATTTTTGCAGAATTGTTGTAATTCAGCCACATTGGAGGGTTCTGGAGCATGCATCACTTTTTTAATGTCATGCAACAACATCTCAATAAGATTCAGGACTTTGACTAGAACACTCCAAAGTCTTCATTTTTTTTTCCTTAAATTATTCAGAGGTGGATTTGCTGCTGTGTTTTGATCATTGTTCTGCTGCAATTAACGATTATTTTAATAATAGATTAACGTGTCTGTTTTTATGACTACGTAATCAATGAATCGGACAAAAAAAATACATTTTTCATTTTCACATCTTTATTCAGATAAAACATTTAAATTGACAGAGTGTAGAAGTGCAAACAAACAACAGGCTTCTACTTAAATATTCTGTTAAAATTTTATTAAATGAAGATAGATAAGCAAATAAATATGTTACATAGGTTCAATAACTTTAAAATATTGCATAGAGACGCTTTTTTATTTAAAAAGGGACCTGAGCTGTAGTGACACTTTACGTTAGGCACAGGAAAACATAAAAAAATGTATTACATAAAAATTTATTGGAATTGCTATTTGTTTTGTCGTAATGCCTTTTAAGTAGGGCTGTAAAATGATTAAAAATTTTAATCTAATTTATCAGATCAGAAATTAATCCACAGGGTCACTGTGGATTAATTTCGATTAATCACAATTAATATCCATTCATTATTAATCTAAATTAATCAGAGGGTCACTGGATTAATTTTGATTAATGAAGTTTCAATTTTCACCGTTAATACCATTCATTGTTTTTCATTTTGTGGCAGTAAAAACACTCATGACAGAAGGCGGTATATACACATAACATGTTTATTTCATACTATTAAATGTGTCTAGTGAATATTCAGTAGTAGGATGCTGAGGTTGGAACTGCCAGGCAGAAGACCTAGAGGAAGACCAAAGAGGAGATTTTTGGATTTGGTGAAGGAGGACATGAAGGTAGTTGGTGTGAGAGAAGAAGATGCAGACGATAGGGTGAGATGGAGGCAGATGATTCGCTGTGGCGACCCCTGAAGGAAACCGCTGAAAGGAAAAGAAGAAGAAGAAGAAATGTGTCTAGTTTAAAAGAGTTTAGCCGCAGTTGTTATATTACATGCACTGTCTGTCCCTACAGTTATGATTTTTTTTTTCTTCAGTTTCCCACTCATCTGCCACTGTTGGGAATTGTTTAGCACATGCCTCCGCAAATTGATGCTCCTCTGTTTTCATTATGGTCAGTGCAAACAACGTTAGTCCTCATGCGGTACTAATGTGATGTGCTGTGACACCAAAATTGTGTTACTACTGTACAGTCAGAACGTGTCCATTAGTATTTCATATTTCTACAGCTTACCAATAAACAAAGTACAAATCAATATGATTCATTTTTCATATTTCAATTCATTACGTTAATAAAAGTAACGACATACAATTCATCAATTGTGTATACAGTGGTACCTCGCTATATCGCGGTTCACCTTTTGCGTATTTTTTTTAGTGCAATCTTCATGTTTGTTTTTTTTTTTTACGGCATATGAATGCGCATTGTGTCCTTGGTCCTGATTGGCTAAAGGAGAACCCGCGCATTGTGTTCTGTGTCCTGATTGGCTAAGGCCATTGTCAATCAATCTCCTCTGCTGCGTTTCCTGTACTGTGCAGTACAGAATGCGTTCAGCTCACCAAACTTATACAAACGTTCAATCGCTAGTAGTTTGACTCTGAAGTGCTGTATGTTTGCAAGTTTTTTCTCCGACAAAAACCCACAATGTTGACGAAGGCCTTCAATGGAAAAAGACGCTGCAGCAGAGTGGTGCAGGACGAAGAGGCGCGGTCAGAGAAACTGTGGCACGTAAGTCACTATCAATAATTTCCTGTGTGTCCAGCTTCGTAGGTTGATCGTTAAAATCTACGAAGGTTTGAATTTTGAGAGTGTTTAAGTAAGAGAGAAATGTGAGAAAATGATAATGCCTCTCTGAGAATAGTGTTTAAAGTGTGTGGTGAGGGGTTTTACAGCCTTTTAAACAAATATGGTGGTGCCCCGGTTAATTAATTCAATCCGTTCCGGCGTCACGTTCGTTGAGCGAATCATGCATTTGCCGGAGCAAGTTTTTCCATAGGAATCTACTTCGTGGATTTCGCCTATCGCGGGTTATTTTTAGAATGTAACCCCCGCGATAAACTGTACTTTTAAAATATCTATATTGTTCTGGGAGGCATGAAGCATCCCCCATACATCATCAGCCTGTTTTGAATAAATTACCAGGAACTTTAGTGTGCAGTGGAAACGCAAAGCACACAGATGTCCAGGAACTTATTTACCCAGGTAAATAAATTCCTGGTAATATCGGTGGAAAAGGGGCTTTTGACATGAGGATTCCTTACATGGTCAGTCTCACTATAAAGGTTGCTAGGTGACAAGGCTAACGTCAGTGTCTAGAGGAATGTAAACAGCTGTGTAGTGGTGGTTAATACGTGGTTAGCATTAGCAGGAATGGAATGGAATGGAAGATAAACAGTAAACTGGGCAGGTGAGGTGAGCTTTATCTGTCAACAGTTTGGCTCTGTGTGCACCAGTCGCCCTAACACAGATGCACAGTCCACCTCATTTGCTTTTATCAGAGTGATGTTGTAATCACTCTCAGCCTTGTCGGTGATTCTGCTTGTGTAGCTGAGCACCGCTAGTGGGGACAGGAGTAGTAGTGGGTCATCCCTGCTTTGCACCGAGCTATGCTTTGCTGCCAAGCTTGGGAACCCCAGTCACTTGACCTGGTGTGGGTAGAATCAAGTGCTCCTGCACTTTTGTAGACTTTGGTCAAACCGTTTTCTCCACCTCCTCCATGGTTCATTACCAGTTATATACTACTTACACTCCACATCTGCAACGCTCAGCTAACTTCCTCTGCAGGTGGAGTTTTTGTAACAACTATACATCAGTTACCCAGCATTAACAAAGCTCTGCAGGAGAATTAAGCGGTGCCACGACACGGGGAGTCATACATTAATCGTGTGACACAACAAATCGATAATGAAATTCGTTGCCAGCACTTTTAATAATTGTTTTTTATTGATTTTATTGATTTGTTGTTGCAGCCCTAGACCGTTGTCCTACTGCCAAACCCAAGTCCACTTCACCTTGAGGTCACGAACTGATGGACATTCTCCTTCAGGATTTTTTTGGTAGACAGCAGAATTCATGGTTCCATTTACCCCGACTTCCAGGTCCTGAAGCAGCAAAACAGTCCCAGACCACCACACTACCATCACCATATTTTACTGTTGGTATAATGTTCCTTTTCTAAAATGCTGTTATTTCTACACCAGATGTAACAGGGCATGCACTTTACAAAAAGTTCAACTTTTGACTCGTCAGTCCACAGAGTATTTCCCCAAAAGTCTTGAGGATCATTAAGACGTTTTCTGGCAAAACCGAGTTTAGTCTTTATGTTCTTTTTGGTCAGGAGTGGTTTTTGTCTTGGAACTCTGTCATGCAGGCCATTTTTGACCAGTCTCTTTCTTTATGATGGAGTTATGAACATTGACATTATCTGAGGCAAGTGAGGCCTGCAGTCCTTTGGATGCTGTTATGGGGTCTTTTGTGACTTCTTGGGGTAATTATGGTAGGCCGGCCACTCTTGGGAAGGTTCGCCACTGTTGCCTGTTTTCACTATTTGTGAATAATGGCTCTCACTTTTGTTTGCTGGAGTCCCAAAGCTTTAGAAATGGCTTCATAATCTTTTCCACACTGATAGATCTCAATTACTTTGTTTCTCATTTGTTCCTGAATTTGTTCAGATAACAGCATCATGTCTAACTTTTGAGGATCATTTGGTCTACTTCACTTTGTCAGGCAGGTCCTATTTGAGTGATTTCTTGATTCAGAACAGGTGTGGCAGTAATCAGGTCTGGGTGTGGTACAGAAATTGAACTCAGCTTTCCAAAGATGTGATAAACCACAGTTAATGTATGTTTTAACAGGGGCAAGCACTTTTTCACACAGGGCCATGTAGGTTTGGATTTTTTTTCCCCTTAAAAATAAAAACCATTTCAAAACTGTGTTTTGTGTTTTCTTAAATTTATTATTTAAATTTGTTTGATATAAAACATTTAAGTTTGACAAATATACAAAAAAGTAAGAAATCAGGAAAGGGGCAAGCACTTTTTCACAGCACTGTAAATGATCAAACACCGACCTGCAAGTCAACACCACTTAGAGCCTCACAGGTGTCAATCTAGTATGTCTGTTCTTTTCTTGCTTGTACCAGATGTGGACAGAATCTCAAATGCAGGCTCTCCCTCCTCAGTCATTCTGTGGTTAGATAAGGTACAGGTGGTAACTACTGTTATGAACATGACATGACCATGAGCTAAAATCTAAATTTCCAACATCATCGACTGGACCCTTTTAACAGAAAGTTATACACTAATAACTCTCAAAGAAGATTAGATATTTTTTAAATGTGATTTTTTTTTTTTTTTTTTTTTTTTCTCTCGTCATGCAGGTGAAGGTCCAGCCCGTCGCAAAGTACGACTGGGAACACAAGTATCATTATGGCCGACTGATAGCTGTATCCAACTCCTTTCTGGCCTATGCCATTAGAGGTAAGACTTCTTGAGTGACTAGATTACTTTCTACACACTGTACGTCACTGTGTCAAATAAGAGTTAAGATGTTAAATTTTAAGGAATGTCTCTCAGACATTTGGAGCATAAACAAGTTTATTTGCTTTTCACAATATGTCTTCAGTTTGGATGTTGAGAGCTTTTATGCTCTTCAGTTTTACTTGTCTTCAGGTTTTTGTCAGTTGAATCTGATTTGGCTGTATTTATACAATTTTTAGTAGTGTGACAGGTAATTGGTGTAAGATTCTGTGATTATTTTGACCACATCAATCATACCAGAATAAGTTTTTTAACAACCTTGCATTCAGTTTCCTTGGAAAATTAGGATGAGCCAGTATTCTGGTACAGGTGTCTGAAAAGTTATTACTTCAAACTTTTTTTGTCAGCGCCTCAGCATGGTGTCATGTAATTTTTTAAGCGTGACCCTTGACAGAGCATATACTCCCGGCCGGGCAAAAGTTTAAACACCCCTTCTCCATCAGCATTTTTTCTTTATTTTTATTTCTTTAAATAATTTGATTTTAACACAGAAAATATCAAAACTATGAAAGAGCATTTGTGGAATAATGCTGTAAACAAGAAAAACGTTTACCTTCCTCTGTACATCAGTGAGGATGAGAACATGTTTTATATTTATCATCTAAAGTCATCACATTTATTTTTGATGACGGCTTTGACCGTCTCTCAGGTAGTCAGCTGAAACAGTTTACTGTTCACAGGTGTGTCTTGTCAAGAGTTAATTTGTTCTTGCCTTCATGTGCGATAGATGAGTGGTGGTATTAATATATTTGCATAAAAGCATGAATTACAAAAATGGTATATAGTCATGTTCTGTTTTCTCATAGTGCTGCAGTAACACAGCGTGATGAAGTGAAGCTGATAGTAAACATATACCTGATTACAAAAGATCAGTTGTTCTGTAGGGGATGGTTTGTGAGACAATTGTTGTGCCATGGACCACCATTAAATGTCCTTTTTTAATTCATGGCTCTCCATGTTTTTTTTGGCATCAACACAATCAAGTGTTTGTAAATCTACTATTTGTGATTATTCAACCTGAACTTGCACATTTATGTAATTGGACATCTGTTTTCCTATCTAAGCCTTGAAGTATGCATTTCCTTGCTTCCTCTTTTACTTTGCAGTTCCCCTGTTTGAATCTGTATTAATGCACCAGCTACAAGTGATTTTATGTGTTGAATTGGACTAAATTCTTTGTGCTTATGTTTTGCTGGAAATCAGAAAACTAAATTGGCTTCCGCCTACATGTTGTTCACATGAATGAGATCAGTTGGGTAAATTTCAGCTTTTCACATATTTTCTTTGTGGTGGCACTAGGCTTTTTTGAACCTCTGTACTTCACTCTTGTCCTGTTGTTCAGCTTTTGAGGTAGCATGCATTAATGCAAGGTAACCAAAAACAGTAGGCTTGTCAAGTTTTGAATTTCTTTGAATTTCTGGAGTGGCAAGATTTTTAGACACCAGCACATTTTTTAATCCTGGAGACAAACACACAAAAAGGAAACAAACTGTCTTTCTTCCCTTCATTATTGTTTTAGTATAATATCCATATGTTGAGTATAATGCCTGAGTTTTACTATAACAGACTCAACAGCTGTGAGTTATCATATGTTTAACCAGCCACATTATTTTATGTTGTTACACTTGGGAATGGGTGATCAGATGATGATGGTGATGTATAGTCTTTTCCTTTCATCTGACGTGCATCTCCGAGAAGTTGCACAGGTCATATGGGTGTTTTATAGCTTTAATGTGGTTAGGTTAGTGAGTTTACTTCAGTAATTTATTGTCAGTCAGCACCAAATGTCTGCAGTTAGTCCAGTTTAACCTGCAGGAATTTGTTTTACCACTGCTGAGGAAATAATGAATGAATCACAGCTGGAGAATGTGAAGTATTTGAGTAACTTCATGAGCTGCTGATCTGGTTGCAGAACCCCTCATGAGTAGTGATACTCATACACATACTTTTAACAGCACCAACACAGTGATTGAGGTCCTTTATCTTACTGTAAGTGTAAAAATGGTTTCAACTGGCAAGACAAATTACAGTATACTAAGAGCAGACCCTTATAGGTTAAATAACAAACATGAAATGCTTCAGCTGTCACAGGTGCCCAGCATAGTTAGAAAATGAATAGATTTGATTCAGTATTCACTTAATATTATCATTACAATAGTCCTTGTACTAAAAGTAGCAAGAATGGAGTTTGTAATCAGTTTGCAACAGAACCATCACACCACGATGTAAGAAAGTGATTTGGTAAACTTGTTACAGTTTGAATTGTGACTCACTAGAACATGACACTAATCACCAGTCTTCTTTGTGTGTAAAGTCCAGGCTGTTTGTTTGATCTTTTTTGTCAATGTCTTCTTTCAGGAGCCAACAACCATGCAATGATCCGTGTCCTGAGTCTGGGTTTTGCTGAGCGCTCCTTACTAAAAGGATTCACTGGTGCAGTCACAGATCTGGCCTTCGCCCACCTCGACTCCTCCCTGTTGGGATGTGTGGATGAAGCAGGAAACCTGATGGTCTGGCAGCTCACCCTCACAGGCAGCAAGATTTTGTATCCTGCCATGAAGGCCATAATGACAACGATACATGCGGGTGTATTTGTATGAACTACCTTAACATTGCTGACTATTTGAACTGTTGAAGAGAAATAACTCAGTTCAGGTTACCTTGTGATTTTGCTTAAACATTTTTATTATCACAAGTAACTTTTTTACTGTATGGAAAGTAAAACACATCCAAGAACAGGTATTTTCTCCTGTTTTGTCTTAACTAATTTTTCCAAAAGAGATGAAGTGGTGGTTCATATTCGACGACCAGAGGAAACACCACTGAATTCCCACCGTCGCCTTATCTGGTGTCCGTTCATCCTGGATGACAATGAGGAGAACCAGGACGACACCAGCCAGACTTTAGCTCTTCTTCATGAAGACAGGGTCAGTGTTTTACATAGAAATAGTTCTGCCATTTGGAAGAAACTTACTAACCTTGGTACCAGAAAAAGGACTGAGTGCTGTTAGACTATTATTGTATTGTGGGATAATTGTCATGCCAAGGGGCTGTTCTCTGTTGAGATCCTAGTAGGATCTATATTTGCTCTGTATAGCTGTCAAATTAATCTGGAAAAAAAACTTTTGCAGAAAGGCATATATGAGCTAGGTGTGTTTCAAGTGCAGCAAATACATTTGGTGTAACTAAATTAAAAGACATCATCAAGCCTTTACTTGTGGGGATAAATTGAGCTAAATTGGTTGAGAGTGAGGGCCAGACAGCTGTTTTTGTGCTTTCTGGGAACATGGAAGAGGCAAAATAATTATCTCTTTTGCAAGGATAACTACAAAATCGAAAATTTCTTAGCCTTATACATTATAACTGTCTCTAAGTCACATTAATTACTGTCTGCTTTCCAGATTTAGGCATAAGCAGGAATAGCGTACAAACAATGTAAACAGATGTAAAGCTTAGAAACAAGACTAGTATGGCTTGTAATTACATAAATGTCCTGGCTGGTTAAGTTACAAAGAGCAGACATTGTGTGGCCACTATTGCGAGTTTAACCAATACACACTTTATATGATCATGGGTACTTTGTATACTGTATTTGTTGTGTTTATGTAAAAGGAGATAAACTTTATAAATTAGGCTAGCTTGTCATTTTTTCAAGTTAAAATTTGTTCAGATTTTTTTGTTCCCTGGAGTGCTTTATCTTTATTGCAAAAATTAGCTCAGGGTTTTTGTGAAATTGAAGTTCTTTTTAAAAAAAATTGCCCTTTCCATAACCCTTTTAAAATTAACATTAAAAACATGTTTATGGAAATAAAGCAACTGTTGGCTGGATCAGTGAGCATTTTTTTTCAACAGCCAATTTACTACACACTGCTTTTAAGGAATGGACTCAACCATTGCTCTCCTTTTAGGCTGAGGTTTGGGACCTGGAAGTCTTGAGGGTGAACAACAGCAGCTGGCCTGTTGATTCCACCGAACTGAAAGAAGGTCTCATTACAGTCAAGGGTCACACACAGGTAGGATTCAGAATTACACACCAATGCATTAATTCTAGTTTATACTGTATGTATCATAAAGACTGGAAAAAAGAAACGCAGATTAATGATCTTTGTGAATTTCTGTTCAGCGAGTCAGTGAAGGAGCCCTTTCTCCAGATGGAACTGTGTTAGCGACAGCCAGCCATGATGGGTACATCAAGTTCTGGCAGATTTACATTGAAGGTGGACAAGACAAACCGAGGTGAGTGTGATGGGCACATTATTGATGTAGCTTCTCATGTATGGTGTTTTTTCTATTGCACACCAAGCATCAAGGTGAAGGAAGAAAAAATTTCTGAACAAGAAGCTTTTGAATGTAAAAAGAGTTTTTCATTTGATTGACCATTTGTCTCTTCTTCATATGGATGCTGTAGATGTCTTCATGAACTGCGACCTCATGGAGGTCGTCCTCTCTCCTGCCTTCTTTTCTGTGACAACCACAAGAGACAGGACCCGGAGTGAGTGTACACACGCACTTACACTGTTTAGTGTGACATGCATACCAGTCATCTGAGGCTGTGACATTCTGAATTGTAACTAATTCAGCTGTTTTCATTTCTTCTTGAAGGGTTCCTTTCTGGCGATTCCTGATAACTGGAGCAGATCAGAACCAAGAGTTAAAGATGTGGTGTACGGTTTCCTGGACTTGTTTACAGACCATCAGGTTAGTTACATTTAAGTCATTGTAATTCTCGGCGCAAAGGCTCACATCCAGTGTTCACATTCTTATTTTATGTTGTTGTTTATGAGCATCAGATGTAAATAAACCAATTATTGTGTATTTTCCGCTTTTAGGTTCTCTCCAGATCCCTTCAACTCAACAATTCTGCCAAGTCTGAAGGCTAGTCTGGACCTTTCTGCAGAGTATCTCATCCTCACTGATGTACAGAGGAAGGTAAGAATGATGCTGCTGAGTAGAAGCCATAGTAGTGATAGCAAGTCACTTAATGTCACTTGGTGTTATTTAAACCATTCGAGGTCTTATGCAAGTTTTTATTCAATATCATGAGTCCAGCCTTCTTTCATTTAATCAGTTCAATCTCTGAAAATCATGGCAAATTTGAGAAGGTGGAACTAACCTTTTACTCAGCACCCTGTACCATTTCGCGGCTTATTTGACTCAATGCTGTGTTATTGTTGTTGCTTTGGCAGGTTTTCTATGTGATGGAATTGCAGCAGGATCTGGAGAAAGGCAAAGCCAGTTTTACAGCTGTATCAGAGTTCCTGCTCACCCACCCAGTGCTCAGCTTCGGGGTCCGAGATGTTGCCCAGACCCGACTGCGACACACTGAAGTCCTCCCTGCAGAAGAAGAGAGTGAGAGCATGAGCACAGGTTTGTGAAATGTAACTTCTGAAAAGTCTGGACAGATTTGTGGTGGAAATTGATATTAACAAACGTTACGCTAACCCTCAGACAAGATAGGAAAGCTACATTTATTGTTTTGGCGAGATATAGGTGACAAGAAACATTCAGCTTGTGCACAAATGTTTACCCACGCTGATGGTTTAGGCGTGGGTAGAACAGTTGGAGCCATCTGTTTGCCTGTGCTGCAACTTGACACCAAATGAAGCTCAGTTCTTCATACTTCACATACTTGTTGACCTTGGAACTAGATGGATAGAGATAGATACTTTAACCTTTTTAAGGGAAATTCAAGAAATGGCTATGTTTTTGGAGGTAAAAGTTGAAGGCCACAGTATCATAAAAGTCGAAAGGTTTTGGCACACAATGACTTATGGGTGCTAGTTCTACCAAATGTAAACTCCAGTTAGAATAGCCATGGGTCTGCACGGCTGTCAAGTGCAGTTGTAGTTTACAGTGCACAGAATAGAAGCTACTCACAACCAAACTCTGCAAGGAGTTCAACTGCTACACTATATGCTGTTGAATCCAGGATTTCTATTGGTTTTTGAAGTGTTTCTGTCCTGTTCACTGTAAAGTATTTTTCCTAAGTTTGGGGATGATTTGGGCAACCATGTTGGCATTTGGGTGTTCTTGTTGAAAAACTAAATAAAGCAGCTAATAAATACTATCCAGATAGCTTAGAAACTTCCTAAACAATTTGACTGCACTCATTTTTAGTTAATTTTAATGCCCTGCACTTTGTACTTGTTTGACCTAGGTGCTCCAAACAGCCTTATAATAGAAGTGAAAACCCTGCCTGGATTTATTCAGGCATGTTTGTTAGTGATCTGCATTTTTACGTATAAATAAAGGCCTGTATTTAATGGTAGTTGCTGTCATCCAAACTTCATGCTGTTGACTGTTTACATGACATCAAAAGCTTGTCAAATGTTGCCACCTAAAAGCAAAAATAGGGTGCTGCTGCATAACTTTGTTTTTAAACAGAGATACAAGGATAAAGGGAGCAAGGATGAAAAATGGCTGGAAATGAGGAAAAAAAGACAAAGGGAACTTGAAAACAACTGCAACTACTAAATCTCCACTTATGAGACGTTTCGACCGTATTAAAACTGCAGCACAGATGTAGCAAAGTCACATTGTGATACAATGAGTAAGGAAGTGGCGTAATCATGTGGTCAGCATTGAGTCAGAGTTATACTGTAAAGCTGACCCTGCAAACACATTATGATCTTGTAGTACTTCAATACTTAAACTTTTCTGTTCATATTCATGTCATTAATGTATAGTATGTTATTAATTAAGACATAATGTATAATGCAAGAGCCTAGAGATAATCGCCGATAATGATTGGCGCTATACAAATAAAATCTAATTGAATTGAATAGTATGTTATTCATTTAGACATTTTATCTTTACATAGATGTTCTGTTTTTGCAGTTAAAGAGGACACTAAATATGTTCCCACATTGATTGTTATTAATATGACTCACTTTGATTGATTTCAGAGGGCACTCAGGGACCCACAGAGTCCAAGTCTGGGATCCAGATTAAACTCTACTGTGTCCACACAAAGTAAGGTTCTACAAGTACTTACTCTCTGTCTTCAAGGTTCTCTACAGATCCCTTCAACTCAACATTTCTGCCAAGTCTAGATAAACCTGCCTGGTTAAAACAGGTTAAGGAGGCAGGTTTGCCTTCTTGCAAACATGTTTTAACACACTGCCAATGATACTTACAGTACAGTGCAATAGCTTTAGGCACCTTAGGTTTGTTGCCTTATCTTGTTATCAACTTTATAATGACCATGCATTTGCACAAATCTGATTTACTGAAATTTGTATGGGGCTACAACTTGCAAATATCCACCTTTGGTTTGTTTTTACACCTCTGAATCACCACCTTATCATGGTGGAGGGGTCTGTGTGCCTGAGTGTTTTTAGGAGCTATGCTGAAGGGGCAGTTCACCCCGGTAGGGTCTCCCGAGGCAAATTGATCCTAGGTGACAGGTCAGACTAAGAGTGATTAAGAGGACCACTGTGATGAAGAATTTCATGTGGGCCTACCACTTGGAAGAAGTGTCGTAGGGGTCTGGTGCTGTGTGGTTTGGGTGGCAGATGAAGGCAGGGCCCTGGGTGGTCCAATCCCTGGTAGCCAAAACCATCTCCAACTGGGAAAAGGCCCTGGGGCAGACCCAGGACATGCTGGAGGGACTGTCTCTCTTGGCTGGCCTTGGAGCACCTGGGGATCCCCCCAGAGGAGCTAGAGGAGGTGGCTGGGGAGAGGGAACTTTGGGCTTTAATGCTTAGGCTGTTGCCCCCATGACCCTTGCCCAGATATGGGGAGGATAATGGATTGATGGGTATGTTTATATAGGACTGTAAATCAAAATACAGAAATATGTGCACAGTATAAACATATACAAATTTGAACTAAATGGCTTCAATAGGCAGTAATTCAAATTTAGACTGTTCAGTCTAGGAGAAAGAAGTAGAACAAATGATATTGACATATGCTGAATGAAAACCTGGTTTAAGTCACATAATTCTGTCCCAAATAGTTCAAAACATTTTAAGTGCAAGGGAAGGTCATAGTTAATCCTGGATACTACATTGTGGAGAAACTCTGAAATATTTGCTATTTTGGTTCTGTTGTGTTGAGAAAGACACGTTTATAGCCACAACACAACCAAGGTGCCTAAAGCTTTTGGACAGCACAGTAATTAATCCTATAATTATTCATTATACATCCATTCACTTTGTGTGTGTCTGTTTTTCGTCTTTCCAGGAGCCTGCAGGATGTCCAGATATGGTTCCAACCTAATGCTGGTTCAAGCTCTGCAGTCTTTCTGCCTCATTCAGATTCTCAAGAAGGTTTTGGCAAGTTGTAGTTTTTACAATCATTATTTCAGACAAACACAAACTTGTAAGATCTTGTGGTCTCTTTATAATCTGTTTTTCATTTAAATTTTTTTTGTGCTTTCCTGTTTCACAACTGATGTACTCCTTCCATTTTTAACAACAGGTTTTTCAGATCATCTGACAGACCAGAGCTCTGACAAGGAGTCAGGAAGTGGCTCCCAAACAGATCTGAGGAAGATCCCATCACTTCCTGCTCCCACTGACTTCCTGACAAACTCTGGGAATGGCAGTGGTGCAATGCCCAAGCTAATGACTCCTGATGCTTTCATGACACCAAGCACTTCGGTATGAAAACCAGTCTTGTTTTCATCAAGGCTCACTCCCACATAAATTGGGGCTCTCTTATTTTCTGCCCTTGTTTCACTTTACAGTGTGATTGCCAAAAATGTAAAATATTACCGCTATAGTATGTGAGCATACTGAACATGTTTGTGCCACTCAGTAAGATCCTTCTCTCTGAATAGCATGTCCTCCAAGATAGCAGCGATGTGCTGCCTCAGACACTCAGCAGATGTAGCCCTAACCTTAGACACTCTGTTCTTGTACTCCTGCACCTTCTTTCAAAGTCTTATCAGCTCTAATGGAAAGGAATGTCAAGAAAAAGTCATTCTAAAAGGGTGACTGGTTCAGCAAGTTTTATTCACTGCAGTGCAGACAAGAGTATAGATAAACAAGACTGCAACATTCTGCCTGCTTCAGGAATTCTCTGAAGAGAATATCTATATTCTAGATGCAGTGGGAACAAAGCTTTGACCAAATGTTGGCCCGGGCTAAATTAAAGCATAAAATTTAAAGAATAACAAAAGGAAGTTCGTGTCCTCTTGGAATCTGCAAGGCAAACTCGCACATTTGCTTGGAAAGAGAACAGTGTTTTATCAAATCCAGCAGTCGCTTTGACACTAGTGTGAGTGGGATTTTTGTAATTATTCAGGTGTGATTTTAACATATGGTATTTTTCAGGGATGTGTTAAACTATAAAAACAGATTATTACACAGACAGTTGCAAGGGGATGCAAGTGGTAATACAAAATACATCTTCAATGTCCTCTAAAAAGTGAAAGGGAAAAGTGAAGATCCAAACAGAGACATTCAACTCTGAGCTCAGATATTTTTTTTGTCATCCTTTAGGTACCAGCATCTCCCGGTAGCAGTGCCAGCAGTCTAACCATTGTCACAGCAATCAGCAGCAACTCAGACTCAACTAACAGGTAGGTTTTCTTATACCACTCCATATCACAAACATCAGTTTTCACACTGAGTCCTTTGATTCAAAGATAGAAAATCTCCTCGGTTCTGATTATGCATATGTTTGAGTACAGTTTTTCTGTCTCACTGTGTAGAGCTAGAGACGACGTTACTCAGAGTCCAAACAGAGTAGAGAACAACAGTGCCACTAGTCTGTCCCTCTCTGCATCCACTAGCAGTCCCAGAGCTGCATCTGCTGTACTGCTGTCTGGACTGGATAACCTGCAGGTAGAACTTAATGCACCTCTTTCTCCTTGAGCATGTCATCACTATTAATAGCTTAGCAATTAACTGTAATATTCTTCTGGTTTGTTTCCAGGCATTGCCTCCCCCTAGTGGTCCTCACACACTCGACAACCCTCAGGTTCTCGATTCTCCCCTGCTGCCACCGCTGGCCTCACCGACTAGAGCCCGCTCCCCTGACGTCATCTCCTCAGCCTCCACCGTCATGTCTCAGGACATGCCGGAGATTGCTTCCCAGACTCTGCAGCTTCAGCGTGGGCTGGTGTCCAGCATGGAGCCCCTACCTCTTTCTGCTCTACAGACAGACAGCATGGCCTCTGCCGCCTCCGCCCTGCACCTTCTCACCTCACCATGTACAGCAAACAACAGGTGCTATGATGAGCAACTTTATACATTTGTTTAATGTTGTGTAGGAGCACACTTAACAAATGTCAGGGTTCTGTTAATTACATGAATTAATCATGTGTTGTGTTGAAATTATAGAAATTCATTCCTTAACTGGAAACTACAGTTCTGTGATGTGGTCAAAAATATTCTCACAATAAACGTCTTCATGCCAGTCTATGAAGATGGTTTGACATTTATTGCAATGAAGTCAGATCACTATTTCCTTCCAGTTTAGAGGCTGATTTGTGGTCCTGAGTGAAAAGTGAAAATGAAATGAAAAATCTGAAACCTGAAAATGGTGTAAAATATTTATCATTTTGCAAAAAGATGCCTTAAGACAAAACAGTGTAAAAGATGCAATAAAATAACAAGGATGTAAAAGATATACAAAGAACTGTTGGGACAAAAATACACCAGTAATCTCTGATATTGTGATTTAATGACATTTTATTTATTGTGATTAATTCAAAATTAATTCAGAAAATGGGAAATGCATATCACTGTAAATACAGATGTTAGAATACATAAATGCATCACAATAGTAATAATTACCATTTTATCTCCTAGTTAAAACACAGATATGGTTTTAACCTAGTCAACCTTCTGTTTCCTGCCGCAGTCTTTTGCCCCTTGAACTTGGAGGTGGAGATGTTCCAGTGGGTGGGGCAGCAGAGTCCGAGCCCAGACTCAGTCACACTCCATCTCTACTAGAGAACGCTTTGTCACAGGAGAACCCCGGCGTTGGAGTGGGAGCCTGTGATGGGAATGTCAGCCACACTCCATGGCCCGCTGCCCCTGATATCACCAGAGAAACCAGAAACAGTCTGAGGGACAATGGTCTTGTAGATTGGTGAGACAACAGTGCATATTGGATAAATGTTTGGTTTTAACTTCAGTTCACACACTTCAACCATTACTCAGTGAAAAAGAGGTGGTTTGTGCTATGCTTAAATAAAAAGGGCAGTACTTCTTTAAACAGCAGTAGAAATAAAGGGGCCGGGTAATAATTTTGACCTTCACTGAACATGTTTTACACTGCTGTTATGTTTTACATGGCATGTTCCTGTGTTGTTGTAGTTCCAGAGAAGAGTCAAAGGATGGACACTTGAGTTCACCATACCGACGGCGATCCTATCACCGCACGCCAAGTGACAGTCAGGATCCTGGTGCAGATCAGAGGTAACACACATGTCTTTGTGTTTATGTGAGTCAGCAGAGAAAAGTCAGCATTGAACACACACACCACTGGAGCCAATACTTGGGTCTGAATGATCTAAAGATTATGGTACGGATTACTTGTAATGTCAGTCTTTACATACACACACTGTGAACAAATTAGACCTCAACCCCACTGAAATTTTCTGAAAATGGATGAAATGACCATCAAATCTGAGCAGCTGAATTTTTTACTTCAAAAAGCAGTGTAAAAGACTGGTGGAAACATGCCAGACATGCACCACCTGCTGATTTCTGAACTCCTAAGTTATAAAGTTTGTCCTGTGTTGGTTTAAAAATGAGCTAAACCTATTTGCATTTTTGAGATCTGAAAACATGATGAGGTGTAATTATGTTTAGAGAAGTCTTAAATTATTTTGACCACTTGTCATTTTCTCTAAATTATTGATGCTGTGCATAATAAATCAGTAGTGGCAAATGTTTTCTTTGTTCCCAGAATAACATCAATTTGAGTTTTTGTTCCTTTTATCTGTCCTCTTTTATTATAACCAGACTGTTCAGATTATAAATAAATCCTGTGCTAAAATTCAATAAGTCTAAATGATAATATTTTCTGAGAAATGTAATTTTCCAGATGAAAAATAAATGTTCCTTTTGTTCAAACATATACATAGCAATAGTAAAACATACCGTCTGTTATTTTTTCCACATTTATCAACATAAAACATTTATCACATGAGTATTTTCCTTCATGCTAACCTGTGTCATTGTTTTATTCAGCGACCCTGATGATGAGGTGGCCAGCTTGGCGTCTTCCTCGGGTAACTGTGCAAGTCGCTCTTCTCACAGAATACCAATAAAGGACTGGAAGAGCTCGCCACGAGGCTCACCTAAACTGAAGAGGAAGACCAAGAGGGATGACAGGTGGGATGACTTTAAAGTGACTTCCCCATCTGCATCATACAGTGGGGCCAATAAGTATTGGGCAACGTAAAAATGTGCAAGTTCACCCATTTAAAAAGATAAGAGAGGTTTG
>JAQQAE010004839.1:0-18283 GCA_029823295.1 Pseudamia nigra | reverse complement strand
TGCACTATTTTCTCCTGTTTACATTTAGGGAGTTTCAGGTAAGAAGCCTGTATTTTTGTTTGCTATTTATTTTGTTCTGCGAGGTCAGTTAGTTGTGTGGATAAAGGTGTTCTGTTTGTTATTTTGGCTGTGCTCATCCTGAAGTCATATTTACCATTTGTGTAAATAAAAATACCATCTGGACTGCACTTTACGTGAGCACTGGTCCTCCTTGGGAGCGGGAAAGAGGGAAGTCTCATTTAATATATGTTACGCCGGTTTTCCCTAGGCTGGACATAACACTTACCCATCTGATAATGTTATTCAACTCATCCTGAAGTTTCTCCCTCAGTACAAGTGACGATGGTGGTGTATAGAACAGAGGTGAGTCATCTGCATGCATTACCCTATCAGCATTTATAACAGCACAAGGTAAATCATTTATGAAAATTGAAAATAAAAGTGGTCCTAAACAACTTCCCTGTGGGACTCCGTAAGACATACTTCCACTGGTAGAAAAACTACCATTAAAAAATACTCGCTGCGTTCTGCCACACAGATAACTCTTACATCCAGGCCAGAGATGAGGGAGAAAAACCATAACATTTGAGCTTTGCTGTGAGGATACTATGATCAATGACATCAAAAGCAGCAGTAAAATCCAGGAGCACAGCACCTATTACTTCCTTTTTACTCATGGATTTTAACCATTTATCAGTTATGTTGCGTATCAGTTTAACCATTTATGTGCACTAATGCTGTGCTTGTAGAGTGTCCTGGTTTATATGCATGCTCAGCATTTGTAAATAAACCATTCCCATTGAAATAATTAAACATTTGATTAAACATAATTTTCTCAGGCATTTTACTAAGCCCAGGGAGTATACTAATTGGTCTACAATTAGAACCAGTAAAACCTGTCTTACTATCTTTTGGTAAAGGTATCATTTTAGACTCCTTTCATTGCTCCAGACAAATCCCAGTTAATATGCTTCTGTTAAAAATATGACATATTGGCTTAGAGAGCAGTCCAGCAGCAACTCAAAACACTTCCATCCAAATGATTTATACCAGGGGACGTATCATGTGAAAGGGAGCACAACATCTTCTCTATGGCGTCTTGGTTAACTGTATTAAATGAAAAAGAACATGCCTCATAATACTGTTAATTATATTACGTATCAAATTAGCATCATGTGATTGCATGCTGGATCTCAAACTGTTAACCTTATAAATAAAAAAGTTGTTAAAATACTTAGCAATTTTGTCTGGCCTGGTGATGAACTGACCTGCACATTCAATATACAGTTGAGATTTACGTGACTTCCTACACATAATTTCATTCAAAGTTTTCCAGAATTTTTTATTGTCATTTACAGAATTGTAGATTTTTTGTTTAAGATATCCTTTCTTTTTAATATAATTTAGCTTGGTGACTTTATTTCTCAGCTTACAATAGAAACTTCTGTCCGAGTGGCACACTGATTAAGTGCTGCAACCTTAGCTCGTCCCTCTGATGCATCAAGGATCTCAACTCATCATCAATCCATGATGCACCATTACCCTTCACAGACCTTTTTCTAAGTGGAGCATGCTGATCTACAAGCTTCACAAATCTATCCATGAAGATTTTCAGAGCAATATTTGCATCACTTTCTTGATGTACATCAGACCACTTTAAATCTGTAACATCACTAACAAATAGGTCAGCATTAAGCTGTTTATATGACCTCCGGAAGACAATCCTAACCCCTGACTTGGGCATTTTAGTTTTTCTTGTTAAAACAATCAAATTATGGTCACTGCATCCTACTGCTACTGATATAGCCTGAGAACACATTTCATGTATATTAGTGAAGAGATGATCAATACAGGTTGATTTGTTTATACCACCAATAGTTGTTGAAATTTGTTTGGTTTGATTCCCAACCTGGGTAAGATGACATGCATTAGCCATAGACATTAACTTCTTAGGTCGCCAAAGAAAAAATATCCTTACCTTCGTCTGACACTATATCTAAATTTTCACATATTTTATCAAAATAATCAAATCATCTCAATGACAAGAAACATTCCTTTGAGGACAACAATGTTCAGATCTTGGCAAAGGAACATAGGTGGTTTGAACGTGGAGTACAACAAGCTACAGTATTTTTGTGAATAGGGAACGACTCTCTGAGTATAGAGAGGGAGGCCTAAGACACCATCTTTTAACTATTTACCGCTCGGTGCTGAAAACCCTACCCAGCCAAACTGCAGCAAACTTCCTGGGTCACTCACTACCCCCCCCTCCCCCGGTCACCATTCATGGAGTGAAACGGTCAACGACCCTCCCCCACACCCCTGCATTGTTAAGGACCGGGACCCTAACCACTCTGTAGCGACCCTGGCCCAGGTGAAACTCGCACCTTTTAGCAGGTGGAGTCCTGAGCCACAGAGGATAAATTCTGGATGCCTGCATGAGCTTATTTAGAACTGAAGAAGCTTCCTGGATAGGTAGCCAAACGTCTTCAAACCAAATCTCCAGTCCAGTCGACAGAAGAAAAACCACACACCTTCACCACCTCCTTCCTGATTCCTCCAGATCAACACAACATCCACCTTTTATTTCATTTACGACTTTATTGAATTCACTATTTAACTAATTTATTTATTTATTCATTTAAATATTTACTCAATTTTTTACTTACTCTTCTTCATTAAATTTAAATTTTTCAGGATTCTCTTTGACCATGAGCTCGAGGTGACCCGATTCATCCAAGATTTTTAATAGATGCAACTATGGTATGAAAAGCTAACATGAGTTATCCTTTTCACAAGATAGGCATTGATGCTGCCTGTGTAGGTCATGTCAGTACCATCAGCCTTTCTAGGCTGACAAAGTGTCCAAGAATAGAATAGAACACTTGAATTACAACATACTGAACGGTAAATATGCAATTTTGTCCACTGACACTGGAAAAACTTCCACACACTAAAGCTTTTAGAAAAGCCACATGGTGGTAAACAGATCTATAATGTCCACGTTACAAAAGAGCTTTCATCATTTTTTCTTAAAATGTAAAACTGGTACAAATAAAAGTAAAGATGCAATTCCAAGAAAAATTGTGGTCATATCATCCAGCAAGATGGCCACAATCAACAACAATTAAATAGACAATAATTATTGTTAGTCAATAATTGTAACAATAAATGTCAATTCACTGCTTCTCTACAGTTAAAACACCAATTATTGGCACACAATGAAAGTTCAAAATAATTTGTAAAAGATGCATCAGTAACATAATAAACCGTTTTTATTGACCAGTCCTAGATAAAGGTATTACTGTATGTTAACTTGATACTCAGCTCTAGTATACAGTCAGAACAGACAATTACCTGGTGTCGGTCTTCTTATCCTCTTCAGAGATGAGAAACCAGACAAAATCTGCATAACTCAGCCGTCCCTCCTTATACACCTTCCTGTCCCTGGAATAAACCACACAGTCAGAATTATAACCACAACACAAAATATATGTCCTTTCTTTAAAATCACTACTTATGATGAACGTCCTGCAAACTGAACTTAAATCATCATTTACCTTGTTACTGTTCCTGAGAATATTTTCTCAATCATCCTACGGGAAATTGCTGGAAAACATACAGATATAAGTTAGAATCCAGACTCTTAAGACAAAAGTCCCCTCAGTCAGCGTGTACGTTTTTTTTTTTCACAACACATGTAATCCATTCTCACAGACTGTAAATTCAGACTGCCTAGTGTGGCTCTGTTTCATCTTGACAGTGCTATAAATCCTCTGGTCATCTTTTCAAGCATGTAGTGGCAGAAATTGCTCCAGACATAGCGTCATTTGGACAGAGTCTATATGCTGCTCCCTTATTGATCTTATGTCTCATTTCCCTTTCCTCACTCAGACCATCAACCAGGACCATGTGGTGGGGAGTGTGAGGGGAGAGGGTGTCATGAACTCTTTTTCCTCAGCATGTTTGTGTGGGAGCGGTAAACCTGAACCAAATAACATTTATGGATATCAGTTACTGTTCCATCTAATTTGAGATGACTTACTGTGGCTGGTCTACAAGTGCTAATTTTACAGTAAAGTTCATTTTGTGTACTCATATTACGTAACACTCATGTTATTTTGAACAAGGCATGTTGAAATGACACCACACCAACATGCTTCTGAAACAATTCAAACTAAAACAGACAGAGTGCAAACGATTACAGTGATCACATATGTCCATGTCACTGTAAGCAGATGATTATTGTAGCTGAACCGTGGTCTTTAATATGCAGATCAACATTTACTGTACATTACATTTGTATATTTAATACATTTATAAGCAACGAAATGAACAGCTACAATAACATAATGTTCTGTCATAAACATATGCGATTATCAAGATAAACAGTATGTAATACCGCAGTAATTAGTTTTTAATAAAATTAAATAAAAACACAAAGTGTGTCAATGTTTTGTTGTTTTACTTAAATCTTACTCATGCATGTTATGATGTTTAAAAAAATGAACCGTATGAGCAAAAATTAAGACAAAACGGATACAAATAATCTACAAAATCATCAAGAAAAAAATAATCAAAATTGAAAAAAGACAATGAACAAAATTGAGCAGTTATATGAACAAAATTATGAAAAAAAAGTGTTATTCTTAAGTAAGACAAACCTGAGGGAAATAATCAAGAAAATGAAGTAAAAAAAAAAAAAAGAATTCCCAAAAATAACTAAAATAATAAATCAGCTGAAAAAAAAGAAAAAATAATATACTAATAATACTGAACACAGTGAGATGTGTTTGTGTACCTTGGTCATTGTGTCGTGCCAGATCCTTCTGGTCGATGTACAGGTCATGGTCAGTGTCCAGCTCCCAGAACTTACAGTATATAACGTAAAAATGTTCGTAGGAAAAGAACTCCGTCAGCTGGTTCACATCTTCTTCCTGCTCCAGCAACGCTACATTCTGGAAAAAAAAACATAACAGATTTTGTGGTTTAAAAACAGAATCATAAATTGTACCAGTTCACACAAATATTGTACTATACTGCATTTAAAACACCTCAACAGTATTTACAAAAAAAAAAGCAGTAAAAACAGGTAAAGCACACCAAGTCAATATGTAAAAAATGCAGACATATATACATTAAACAAAGATTTTAAGGTTTCTATGCTTGACTTTAGAATTCATATATTCTGGTAAATTTACAAAAAAATAAATTTGGAAATGTTTAAAATCCTGTAATGATAAGATTAATATTTACATTTCCTTTCAGTACAAACAGAAAACAACACAGAGATGTTTGACATTTGGGCACATTCACCTGGAGAAAGTTACTTTTCCTGAGTTCAGAACACGTTATTTTTCCAGTCCATGACCGGTTCACATTGTAAAATATCCTTTGGATCACCTGAAAAATATTAGGACAAATAACTTATAAATACTTTGCATCATTCAGTGGTATTTTATTTTCTTTTGCTTCGTGAGACAGTTTGTGTTTTGATACCGTGGTGATGTATCTTGAGTGAAAGTCCGGTGCCTCTTTGAGAAAGGCAAGTCCTGCGTGTGAGTTCACCACATCCTGAAAGCAAAAAGCAAACTCAGCTCAACTCAGGCTATAAAGCACATTTCCATCTTTCCCATAATAAACCCCACAAAGCCTAAAAACACAAATGTAGAAGAACATGACAATGGTACGTCGTGCCTAATGCAATAAAAATGTGCTCGGTTACAATCTGTAGTTACTTTCAGAGACAAGCTGAAGGGTAAACCACATGTCTATCTTTTCACCAGACAGAATGCGTGATGCTCAGAGAAGGCCTATAAATGCAGTTATTTAAACATCAGAGGTTGTCAGTGTGTATCTGCATCACTCTGTCACGCCATATGTTTTATATGTCATGACAATGATGCGTTGTGAAATAAAAGGCTTCAGGCCTCGTTGGGAAAGAGATAGAAATGTTTCTTTGAAGTGAGAAAAGAGTGGGTCAGTTGGTTTTGGGATCTGCTCGCACTAGTTAACGTAAGCAGTGGGAAGGCCAGAAAAAAGCAGATGTCAGTGACTTCTCTTAACCTTCTGTAGTTTTTCATGCCTTAAAGTCACAGAGGCTGTGCTGCATTTCAAATGAACTCCAGCTATATTCTTTCCATGAAACTCCCTTACATCTTTTTTTTTCAATTCAGTTGCCTTCTCCTCTACTGGGGGAAAGAACTGTTGACATAAATGCAGAGGTGGCAATGAAATTAAAAGGCCTTATTTCAGGGCAGCCTTCGTGCCTCTTTGACTCTTACTGTGAGAAATTAAATCATAGAGAAACACATAAATCACAGTGCAGAGGAAACAGGCGGAGACAGTCAAATCTACTCCACTGCAATCCGCCATTCATTCATCAAAACAGTCAAAGGCTATTCGCCGAGCGGAGCTGTACAAATTAAACAGCGTGTGCCACGAGGCATCTCTGTCGGTATGCTAACGGGTACTCCGCTCGGCCCTGCCAGCATGAAAATGAATCAGGTGTGGGGTGGGGCTGTGGTGGAGCACAAACAACATGTCAAGTGCAATGAGAAAAGCAAGAGCCAGCACAGCAGCTGCACAGGGTACGAGTGCCCCAGTGGTCTTTACAAACATAGGGCAAGCGTGCAAAACAGGCTGTGGAACCTTCATTAGTGGATCGATGGTTGGTTTGTTATTTTACTCATTTTGTTGATTGTCTTGACTTTTTTAAAATTTTTGTTAATTTCATGAAATATTTTGTTAATCATTTAACAGATATTTTACATTGTAGCTCATTTTTCATTTTGAGCAGTATTTTGTTCATTTTCCAGCTTATGGGATGTTTTGTTTTTAAATATCGCATGCTCTTTTCTTTTATGAACTTTGTTCATTTTGAGGATTATTCTGTTATTACTGTTCATTTTCTGGATTATTTTGTTCATTTGTTCTGATTTTGTGGTGTTCTTGTTCATTTTCATGATCATTTTGTGTATTTTTTTTCTTATTGTGTTTCTTGATTTTTTTTTCATTTTTGTTCATGTGTGAATTATTTTATTTATTATTATTATTTCCATTCCTTTATTCATTGTTTGTTGTAGTTGAATAGTTTGAGTTACAGCGTAATATAATTATTTGTTAATTTGGTTTTGGAAATTCTACACTAAAATTAGTGAAATAAAGAACTGAACCTCCTGTTTATTACCTTCTATATAGTATGAATCCCAACCAGTGGAATCTCCTATTCTCCTTTTAAACCTGCTCCCACCATGTGCTGTGTTACAGGATTACAGTTACCGGTACATCCCTGATTTAGACCACCACATGAAAAAGCCCTTCCTCAGCAGGACAGAACAAAAAGTCCACCACCCAAGCAAATGCAATTTTGCCATCCTGAGTTGCCAAGTCCAGCCCTCTCCTTGGGTGTGCTGTAGCCAGTACCTGCAGGAATGGAATAAAGTCATCTTGTTCCAGGTAATTACAGCCAGGCTTGGCCAAGAGGTGCACAAATTTAGAAGCATCATCATGACAGGTCTGCAGCGTTCTGGAGAAGAAAAGAGAGAACAGATGGTTGCAAGGTTTCTTTCCCTCTCTCCTTTTATCATTCTTTCAGAGAACTTAAGAGTTAAACATTTCTCAGAAGTGCAAGGGTAAGTATAATACATTCTGATATTAGGATTCAGAATCACTGTTGGTTGATTATAAATGTTTGGGGTCATTGTAGCATGGAGAAAATAATGCAAGTGTCTGTTCTGGCCCCTCATCTAAGAATGGCTCAGTCATGAGCACGAGTCAAAGGCCAGGTATGTCCAGGCCTCTCGAGGCTCAGACATTAATACAAGAACATGCCTACAGCATACAATTTAATTAAGCACATATTTAAGCACACACTCGCCATTACAAAATCTTGTCCTTTTCAGTGTCAAGCAAAAAGACATTCAATGGTTGTTTTCATTTATGTACTGTAGGCGCACAGTGACTATTCCCTCGTGAGTTTCTGAGGCCTTTGCAATCAATGATTTCTGTTCAGAAATGAAAAGAAAAATATAATAGCTTAAAGCTGCATAGAGTATCTGTAATCCCCAGCGTGTGGTCATCATTGTTCTGAGGAGAATGTCTGAGCTGTTTGGGTGTGAGTTGGTGCACCACGAGAATAAGAGAAGCCATTGTCTTACTTTCGCCACACAGCCACAAACTTGTGAACGGACACGAAACCCGTCCTGTCGCCTCCAGCCAAGCAGAACAATGGCACTTTCCAGTAGAGCGGACACTCACAGGCCTGAAGAGAGTGGGGAGCCACAGACAGGGAACATAAAGAGACAGAAAAAAAACTTAAAGGTACACATGCAACTGTGGAGTAATCACAAACACGGAAATAAATGTATTCATATGCTTTTCTTCTGTGACAGTAAATACAGCAATATGAAAATGCACCAAAGTCCTGCTTGATACATCTTAATTCAGTCAGCAAATGCAAATATTAGAAGCAGTATTGAATAAAAGTAATACTTTGGTCCCCCTAACTGAAATATTACCATGTGTAATATAGATCATGAATGTTGAAGCTTCTAAGTTAGAGCAACATGTTAGTGCTGTAGCTGCTAGAAGTCTGAACTATTTTTGACAAGATTTTTTTTCCTACAGGGACACCAAATAAAATCCCAGGGCTTATGAGATGCTATAAATGAGAGGGAAAAAAAACAAGCTCTGATATACAAATCTGTTTTCAGTTTCAACTTTTTGTTGGATTTTTTGTCACATATTGGATGATTTGAACATTTACTGAAATGAAACCATGTGAGACGTTTAGAGGGAGAGAAATCACTGTTTGGTGGAGCTGAGAACAACTCAGATGTATGAAACATGAGTCGACAACACACTACTTTTTGTTCAGATGTCAAATGACAAAACGTTTAGAAACCACTGCTTGGATCCTTCAAACATGTTTTATTTTAAAAGCTTCTTAACTTTTCTTCTTAAACCGAACTAAAGTTAACAAATAAATGCAATAGAGCAGAGAAATCTTCACAGTCTTCCTTCAAGTAGCATCAAATGGAAATCCTCCAGAAAAGTACAATTCCCTCAAAACTGGACTTGAGTTCATCTACTTAGTTACTTTCTTCCACAATGACACATGACATAGTTTGAATTGAAAAATCAGTGTTGCATCACTTTGCAGGACTTTCCTAAGGAGGAGCAGCTGTAGGTTCTCTCTACACACCTCAAACCACGTCTCACATTCTTCAGGAGATAATATTTTCCGTTGGGGTTTAAAAGGGGCAAACATTCATAAAGTCAGTGGCTAAATAGTGCTAATGAAAATAATTTGCTGGGTGGCAGCAGAGCCTCCATGCCACAAATCACATTCTCACCTTGGCAACCTGCCCCATGTCCTCAATGGTGGCCCTTTCATTTGGAAACTGCGAAAATATTTTCTCAATTTTGGAAATGAGGCTGTCAATGTTGAGATTGGCTTGGGGCCTGCCCTGTGGGAAGTAAAACTTTGGAATGCTTTCACTCAGCGCTGTGGTGACAGGCTCCTCCGTCCTCACCTGAGCCTGAAAAAAAAAAACAACACAGAAATAAATTATGTTAGTGACTAATGATAACACCGAAATGTCCTAAAGCTCAGTGTGTGCAGTTTTACTTTGCCAACACTTAAACCAAACCTCTTGGCAGCTCTGGAATGCACAAGAAAAGAGATATGATTACTCTGCAACCAAAATCATTATCCATTTATCTGTAATAGATACATCTCCCTAGATTATCACTCTGTAGTTTTCAATTAAGAACTATCAACTGTATAAGTGAAGCTGATGGCTCAATCATGAAAGTCTCAAAACCAAGGTTTGTAACCATTTAAGATAACTTTTGATTAAATGTTGCACATTTAATCAGGAATTTAAAGAAAATGCATGTTACAAGAGTGATGTGGTCTTTAACACTGTAAATGTAGATTTATCCTAAATATGGTGGGTCAAAACAGCAGCAGGACAGTCAATTGAACTGAAAATTTTCTATTAAATATCTGTTTTATCAAAAAACTTAAGTCTAACATTTCAGGCAAGACATTAAAGGAGACATTTTTTTCACAACCTCTTAAGAAATTGATTTAATTCTCACATGTCCCTAGAATGTGCATTTTAAATTGAATGCATTACACCACACAGATCTGATGTCAGTATACTCCTGGTTTTCACCTCTGTACCAAACATTCTGATTCAGTGTCTGTTAGTTTAAATGCAAATGAGCTCTCATTGACCAGACCCCTTTCCTGTCTGTGCCATGGATTCCATCATAGAAACTCTCTAGCACATCACCTTTGGATTTCAAGATGGTTCTGGTGAGTCTTGCGGTTCCAGAAGAATGACTGGGGTCAGTGATTGCGTAGTAATGGTGTCACAAATATGCAGAAATCCAAATGGCTGTTTTCAGGATCACTTATCTGAAAACGGTTGGTCTTTCCTCCTTCATGAGAGTACTTTGATACTTCTGCATTAATTTTAGAGCTCCCCACCCAACATGTGGGGAAAGATGTGAAATCTTATTTTTATATTAAATCTAATTTAAGAAATAGACTTTGTCCCAGCTCAGTATAGTCTACATGACATATTTCATGTTTAAAATTTTTAAGACATGCAGGAGCTTGAAAGCCTAAAAACATATAACTTTAACAGTAATACTTAAGATCAGGGAACACTTATTATCCATTAATAAATTGCTTATTGTATTGGCTCTTTATTAGGCTTAGGGGTTCATTTTTCTGGTTGGCTCTTTATTAGGCTTAGGGGTTCATTTTTCTGGTTGGCTCTTTATTAGGCTTAGGGGTTCATTTTTCTGGTTATCTGGATACTGTTAATACTCATTGCACATTAAATAACTAACTAAATGCTAATATATGGTCAATATGCTGGACGCTTTCCTTAATTTACAGTGTCACTGGTGCCAAGAATGATTACTCTGCTCTATTTGTGTCCTAGTGTCCTTCCTCACTAAGACATCATTGTATAAACAGGACTATGGACCTGACACTCACAAGCAGAATTGGTTAATGCTTTTTAATTCAGAATTACAATACCATTAGTTAGTCAAAACTGATAAAAATATATTATAGACATCAGCAAAGAATTTGAAGCCCTGTATGTGTTCCCATGATACAGGAATTTGTGTACCTCAAAAAGAAATGAGTCTTTGTAAAGGAGCAGAGCAGCATTAGATATGTTTTAAACAACACACCTGTTCATAGGTGGTGGTAGATGTCAATGGTGGCTCTGGAAGTAGAGGCAATGAAGGCAAGTGACGTGATGTCGTAAGAGTTTGGGGTTTTGTAAAATCCCCATTTTCTGTATTTGTACATCTTAATTCTAACTGGCTCCAATGGGTATCGCTGCACAGTATCCAACTCCTCCCTGCAGCTTGAACAAAACTGTATGCATGTTAACTTGTAACTCCTTCCCCTGAGCTGTATAATTAAACCCTCTAATAATAACAGAGCGTATCCTTCTGAGTCATGCAGCCTTCATGTTATGTTAAATGTGACTGCAAACTGGAATGACACACAGCTGACATGCTTTGAGCAAGTGATATTTTAATTACCAAGAATTTCTCTTTGCACACTGTAGGTAACAAACATTAATGACTATTGACATTGGCATGAAACTACCAGCTGGGTAATTCTTGATGTTTAACAATCACAGTAACACACCCATACAGGCTACTGCTAAGATTAGTTATGGTGCCACATGACCTATGATTTAAGCAAACATGACTGTATCAATCATGTTTAGATACAGATGAAGTTATAGATGAAGAACGTCTGGAATTTCATATGAATTTATTTTGTTGTGGTTGCAAAGGTAACAGCAGTAGTTTTGGTCTTACTTGATACTTTGTGTTTGTCTGCACAACAACACAAGCAAACATAGAGAAAAAAAATGTTACACTGCACGGGATAATTCTTGACTCAAAGAACTCGATTTAACCCAGACAAAACAAGAATCTTGTTGCAAAAAAGGAGCAACCTCCATAACCTGGACATGAAGAATACACATGAAAAATATATTTTCTTTCCTTTTTTATACAATAAAGGTCCCATACTGTGAAAACCCATCTCTGGGGTTTTGATGCTTATTTAAACTCTGATGTAAAATAAAAGCTGTGAAAATATGAACTTCCTGATTAATGCTCACAACAGGATGTACATTAGGAAAAACAAGCAACTTTTTGAATTGTTGTGATATGTGACATCAAAAGTCATACATTTTGAAAGATTATGACTTAATCACAGTAAGGCACAATTAGAGGCACCTCTATGAACAACTGGTGGACATTCATGACACATTTTTCATAAAATTATCCGTGCCTTAATTTATGTTTGCAGCAGGCTTGTGTCCGAATACATTCCAAAGTCATCTTGGGAATGACCTGTGTTTCAACCAGTCAGAGTGGATTCTGATGAAAATTCAATTCAATTCAATCAATTAAATCTTTATTTGTATAGTGCCAGTCATAATCGCCGATAACTGAAGGTAAATCGGAGCATGTGTGGCAGAATTATAATAGGCAAAATGGGCGGCTGTGGCTCAATAAGTAGAGCGGGTTGTCCAGGAGGCGAAGGGTTAGCGGTTCAAATCCTGGCTTCTCATGTCCACAGGCTGAAGTGTCCTTGAGCAAGACACTGAGCCCTACATTGCTCCCAGTGAGTGTCACTGGTGTATGAATGTGTGTGTGGCTGGGTGAATGGAAAGCGCTTTGAGTGCTGTCGGGTTGAAAGGCGCTATATAAGTGCAAGACCATTTACCAAAATAAGACAATACTTCCAAACTTAATAGACACACATGACCTGTACAGATATGGGACCTTTAATATTCAGAGCAGAAAAAATTATGATACATGCTTTTAATTTGTTGAGAATATAATTCAAAGGAGGCCATTTTAAGTACACCATTTACAGAAAATTGTTATATCATTTTACAGTGGAGGTCCAAATTATCAGCGTCCCCTTCAAACTTTTATTATTTCCTAAATACTTCCCACTCTTCTCACTCCAGTTGTAGATACTTGGAAACGCTTTGATAACTTTGTATATCCTTCTCCTGCTTTGTGTCCATCAACAACCATTCTTACCAGATATAAACTCATTTCTTTTGTTTTTGGCAAGGTACTTTTACATATGATGCGTCAAATCCTTTCAGAAGTGAATATTGCACAAATGTACAGTTTTAACTTCAGTTCACACACTTAGGCTATGTTCACACTGCAGGTTTTAATGCTCAATTCTGTTTTTTTAATGAAATCCAATTTTTTTGCGTGATTGTTCATATTATATTTTAAAGGTGACATCCATCAGACTCCAGTCTGAACAGTCTATGGCTCTGAAGTGACCCACATGCGCAGAAGACGTGACGCCAGATACAGCGCACTTCTTCGCGATCGGTGGCAGTAATGCACCAATAAGTTGTTTGCCAACAGCCATAAAACACTAAACAATCAATGCACCGTATTTACGAAAGCAAACATGGACGCTACACAAGCCAACGTGTGTATGAATTTTGAAGTTGTCGTGCAGTCGGAGCCGACAAAATTATGACTGTGTGATTCCAAGTCCATTGTTTGCATCTGATTTTGCCACATCCCATCATCTCCAGCGCGGAATTGTGACGTCCGTTTCACTTCAATGAGGTAAAAGTCGGATGAAATGTGACGTGACCGTTCAGACTGAGGTTGCTTTGAAAAACATTGGATACGTGTCTGATTTAAGACCGCATATGAAAGCGGCCTGGGTCTGGTTTGGAAAAAAAAAAAAAAAAATCAGATTTATGCTATTCATACTATCATGAAAAAAAAAAAAATCAGATATGGATCACATATGGTAAAAAAAATCTGATTCTGTCTGGAGTCTGAAGGTAGCGTTAGACCACTACCGGTACTTAGTCAAAGAGTGGTTTGCGCTATGCCTGAAAAAAAAAAGTCAGTTCTGCTGGGGGTGGATAATATTGACCTTGGTCATTTTTGTTTTCCTAGAGTAATTCTGTTGTTGTTTGCAAAAAAAAAAGAACATACTGTACTTTCCAAATAAAACCAGCATGATTTGAAATGCACTGATAATCCATATAAACATTTGACAAAAAAAAAATCATAGTAGGGCTAATAATTTTGACCCCAACTGTTGTATATTAAGTAACATATTTAATATTGAGTATGATTGCATGATTTAGAGAAAAGTAATACTGGGGTTGTCAAGAAAAAAAAAAAAAACCCAACATATATATATATAAAAAAAAAAATACAGAACCTTCCAAAATAGAAAAGTTGTGACTTTCTTCTTGCATTTTTTTAACATCAGGCACATCACCATACAACAGTGATTGGGTCGTTTTCCATTTCTGCAAATTGTATCACCTCAAAACCTCAATATTCTTTCTGCAATTACCTTTCTGCTAACATTGTGATTACGACTACATTGCCATTCATTTGTGCAGCTCTAATATTGAGATAAAAGCTTCCAGTTATGTCACACAGTCCTATTAGCATCTCTGTGTAGGTGTAAAGTCTGTAGCGGTTTTAACAATATTTGTTTCATCCCAAACCATAAAATAACAATGAACATATGCAAGAAATGAACATGGATACATCATAGAGGTGAACATATCAGTGCTATACCAACATGATCACCTGTATAATCTATCCATGTACATAGTTACATTTGTTATTTGTCCTGTGAGATCCTGTGCTCTTCTGTCTTGTGCGTTGGTGTCTGCTATGGCTATAAAAGGACAGAAACATCTCCTGTTGCCCTGCCCTGTACTGTCTCTCTCTCTCCCTCTCACTTCATGCTAACTGCTAGCAGAGCTTTTGAGCACCACTGCTAATCCCTCTGACATTTTGCACATTCATAATGATGTGGCCTGAAAGGGAAAGTAAAACAGCTGATCATGCTGCACAAAACATCACCCAACAAGTAAGCCTCTCTCTGCTTAGAAGTATAAACACTAAGCACCCCAAATGGATGAAAAAAGTAATGCTATAAAATAAAGCTGATGAATAACAATCACATGGAACAGACCTTAAACTACTGGACAATCAGGTCTAAGTACTTGGACAGTGCCCAGATCAATATGACAATACCCTGTAAATTTACCAAAACAACGAGCCCATGGTAAAGACTGACTCAAAGGCCAGCAGAACCTGTGAAGCAGAAATACAGCCACCTGCCTGTCCTTGCTGGAAGGCTTTAAGCCTCTTCTTGAAACGGGAAGGTAGAACAAAGTCACAGCCGCGTGCTAGCAGAGCCAACTCCTTCCTCAGGTCAGGGTCCTGACGTAGAGACAGCTCCCTCATCCTCATCCTTGCGCCAGACAGGATGGGGAACACATATAAACAAACACAACAATCAATCCAACGTTATCCTCCTGACTGGACAGATCACTTAGTTGCAGTCACCGCTTTAAGTGGGAGGCAGTGGCAGCAAAAAGGTGTCCTCTGGGTCTGTGTCCCTGTGACTGTCCTCTGTCAGACTGAGAGCCTCTTAATGCAAGGGAGCAGCTGCTGCTGTGACTCTCTCTCCCATTTCTGGTCGCAAAATCTCAGCTCTGCCTGGAGCACTGTCCCAGTGTCTGCACTATGCACATACACACTGCTGAGGGTCAGGGAGCCCGTGCCTCAAAGCTACTGGGGAGATAAGGAGTGACGGACTGTATGTGTGTGGGAGTCACTCAGTGTATCATGTGGGACGGGAGGGGTGTGTGTGCAATAGAACTGCCCTTTCCAGTTTGCATTCCTCCGTGCTCATAGAAGGTTATGTAAAGAGACAGACCTGATGTTGTAGTTTGCAATCACCAGAGAACCCAATAGATGCACATCAGTACCACAATAAAAACACAGCTTACGATCACTGTCTCAAAACCTCCCACCCTAATAAACTCTTCAGAGACACTTTATTTTGGTCTTTGAGATTAGGAATTGTACATCAAACATTAATGGAAAAATTCAAAATGAACTTGCTAAAGTTACACGTCGCTTCACAATAATCTGCTTAAATGTATAAATCAGGGGACCAGTAAATTGACAACATAAAGTTTATAAGTTTCCTTAGGTTTTTAGAGTACATTTCAGAGTGTAGGTGAAATGATATCACACAAACACAATATGAAACAGGTAAATTCAGCTATTTGCTTCGTATCTTGACATGGCCTTTGTGCTCCCTTGCTTGTGAACACAGGGCTACCAGCCATTCCACGTCTTATTATAGTTGATGGCAGTGAAGGGGGAGGGGAGATGTCAAATTCAAAGAATGATGACTGAACCAGTCTGTGCCTATTAAAAGCATTGCCGAGCACTGTTTGGGCAATCCGAGAAACTAGATCTAGAGAAACAAGGGTGTATCTTTCGTTCCCAAACAAGCATCCAGTTCTGGCTACTTGTGCCTCAAAATTGAGGCAATTAGATCAATTCTACATAAATGCACTGATGTAACAGATTTGGAGTTGAATTCTCATGGAAAGCCCAACACTTACATGTCTGATGTTGTTAATGTTAATTAAAGAGACATGCTATAGAGATGTCTGCATTACAGGATAATGTGCAAAAACCTAATTATTGTTATTATGCACAGAAAGTGTAAGCACAAGTATAAGCATGAGTATATTTAGATGACAGGGTCACAAAGTCCACATTTCCACTGGTCTCTGGACATACCCAGTTCCTGTTATCCTCTACACGGGACACTGCACAGGCGTGATAAGCTGTTTGTATGATGGCTTCTCACAGGGAGCACTTTTGTTCTATCTCATCAAATCAAACCAAATATGGGATGGAAAGCGTGGAGGCCAATATATAACCTAGGAGATCAAACAAAACTGTCAGCTAACACTATACTCTGTAGTGTATTTTTGCGCTTAAGGAAACAAAAACAGAAGTTGGTTCCATCTCAAAACAACAGAGATAATGATGTGCTAGTTTACATGTGAGCCAACAGCCCTGTTGGTGTTGGGACATATGGGACACAGTGTGAAGAGATATTTATGGAGTAAATAACACAAACAAAACAAGGCTGTGCAATATGACAACATGCTGCTTAATATTATGTACATTTAACATTACCTCAGTATTTTGTTATAGTTTGTGACTTTGTGTTCTTCCACAAAGCATAGATACAGGAATCAAATTGTTTAGTAACTATTTGTTTATATGGGCAATTCCACTGTTATTGATCCTACATTTGGAAGGGGTCTGAGCCTTTTAAACCTCCCTCAGAATTAAAATATGTACACCAAAGTCCCAAATCTCTTGGATGAAAATTGTTTCAGTCTTGAGGTGTTTGGGTGGGGATGAAAAGATATCTAGTGATGATTCTGATTTTTAATAATTACAAAATTGTGAGCGTGAATGACCTTACATAAAAAAGATGCATGAAAATTTCATCAAACATTGTTTCTCTGAAAACTATCAGTGATACAAATGATTGCAAACTCCAGGTATATTGGGGGACTAGGCTTGCTACGATATCTATTGTAGCAGAGCTCAGAAACAAAGGCACGAAGCAGGCAATTCCAAGATTAGGAAAAATTCTACGTGACAGATGTTACATTACATTCACTGATGTGACTGACAATCTATAGACAATGTAATTCTGAAATATTTGTATTGATTTGGTCAATATTGAGCTGAAATAGTCCAATTGTGCATGACTACATCAAATGACACATTTTCATGCATTTGTGTGTACATTTCAGAAAAACTGGTAAACTCTGTAGCCTATATATGATCAAACAATCCCCCAACAGTCCTCATGCCAGACTGGAGAAAAATACAAAATTGGTCAAAGGTCAAGATCAGGTTATGTGGTATACTGGAGGTTGTCTCCTGGCACCTAGTAGATACATTTAAAATTTCAGAGCCGTAGCTCTAGAGCAGGGGTGGTCAACCGGTCAGAGGCTAAGAACCACAGTTTTTACTGTGTTACTACAAAGAGCCACATCATACAAATGGACACACATGAACTGCCCCCATCCCTTCCCCTCACTCTCTCATTCTCTCTTCCACACAGAGACCTCTGCTCTGCCAAATTTACTGTAAATGTCACACATCAACATCATGATGACAAAAACTGACTCCCACAGAACTAAGACCATAGGCCAGCCATTTTCAACAGTGAACACAGTGTGCACTGTCTCACAAATTCTCAGTTCAATGTTCAGTACATGTCTACAAAAAAAAAAAAATACAGTGGAACCTCGCACACCGACCGGTTCGGACACCGTTAAATTCAGAGAACGACGGAAGAAATTATTAAAAATTA
>JAQQAE010004838.1:0-18286 GCA_029823295.1 Pseudamia nigra | reverse complement strand
AATTAGAGGACACACCTCGGTTAAACATGTCCTTGTGGTCAAATTATTTTAAGTTTTTTCTAGTGGTACCATCATTTTTGTCCAGGCCTATTTTGTGAGTTTGTTTTTTAAAACAATTCTGTTGAACTACAATTCAAAAGCAATGTCTGATTTTCATTGGTTCATTTTCATAAAATTTGTATATATTTTTACTTTTGTCAAATTCAAGTTATTTCTGTGACCATTGTGGGTTTTTCTGTCATTTACAGAGGGTACCAACAATTTTATCCATGTCTGGTTTTTGTCAGGGGCAAGTCACCCCTGGCAGGGTCTCCCAAGGCAAATTGGTCCTAGGTGACAGTTCAGACTAAGAGCGATTCAGAAGCGATTCTTCTGATGAAGAATTTCCTGTGGGCCCACCACCTGCATGAAGGGTTGTAAGGGTCCAGTACTATGTGGTTTGGGTGGCAGCTAAAGGTGGAGGCCTGGGTGGTCCAATCTCTGGTTGCTAAAAATGGTTCCAACTGGGAGAAGGCCCTGGGGCAGACACGCTGGAGGGACTGTGTCTCTTGGCTGGACTGGGAGTGCCTGGGGGTCCCCCCAGAGGAGCTGAATCAGGTGGCCAGGGAGAGGGAAGACTGGGCTTCTCTGCTTTGGCTGCTGCCCCCAAGACCCTGACCAGGGTAAGCGAACGATGATGGATGGATGAAGTTAATGGAAACAGAAAATGTGGCTGTATTTTTAAACACATTTCCAACTTTTTGACAGCAGCTACAATTAGAAGTTAACTACTTCTGGCAACACTATTGTCTGCCTGTGCTACATGATATAGTAGAAAAGGCATAAATTTATTCTGAAAAAGTGCGTTTCAGTTATGGAATCAGGCGAGCAGGCAGGAAGAGAGACATTTCAGAACTACTTTGCACCTTTTCCTTGCATATCCCATAACAGTAACAGACAATAATATTAACCAAGGAGTGGGTGAAAGCTAATGTTAGTTGATATCTGATATGTTCCACTAATTAGAAATCTGAATATCACCCATATTTCTAGCAGCCTGGGAAATGGTATGATTCTCACATTTTCTGTATTTATATGATTTAAACACTGCACATGCTGCAATATGACATTATGTTTTTGATATCAGCATTTCAGGTTCCCACCTTGAACATAATGTGAGAGGAAAATGGCCCCTGTGTTAATATGCAGTTGTTTTTCAGCCTTCACATGCTAAACCAATGTACGAGGAAGCAAAATAAGTCATTTTCAAACAGCTCTGATCAATAAGCCAAAATTTGAGCAAGCAAATTTCAGCTAGTGGTGTGTGGAGTAACAAGAAGCAATAGTTAAATAAAAGTACTGTTACTTTATCATTCTAATGACTCAAGTAGATGGACTCAAAAAAGAAAGTACTCCAGTAAGAGTAAAAAGTATCTAATTATTGCAAATGAACTGCCGTATTAAATGCCAACAATGAAATGTCAAGTCCAGAACCATAAAAATGTGATTATTAACCACTGTTTACTACCGAATAACATAATGCTTATTTTGTTCATTTTTTTGCTCTTATTTTTTGTTAGTTTGCATGTGAGCACTACCCACATCCGATTAAAGCAGTAATAGGACCTGTAGATCTAATGTGCACATTAAATATTTGTTTATTTATCACAATTCATAATGTTACCATGCACAGGTTTTTTCTTATATCACGCAGCTCTGTTTTCAATGCATTTTTTGACTTGTTGATTTAATCAAAGAGTCAGCTACAGTGTCTTCTTCCTCCACTTTTATCGCTCATTCTCATACACACAAAATACCACAACAGACACACGGATACAAACGGAACATGTCTTTGAAGTGCCTCTGTGAGAAGATGCACTCCTCTGTGAAAGGCATGTTTATGTTGGGACAAAGAAGAGAAGGAGCGATAGAGAGAGAATGAGGGATGACAGTGAAGGGGAGTGACAGAAACTATTACAGTAATTCCCCGTGTCGCTGCCTGGAGATATGCTCTCCATCAGTCCTCTTTTATCTACTCCCTCGCTCCTCTCTTCTGTGTCCCCCAGTCTGTCTGTCTGCAGCACAACCTTCCTCAGTCTTGCTTGTTTTCTCTGCCATATAGCACTCTTTCACCTGAAGTGTCTACTTTTCTGTTTTCTCATTTCTCCATGTTGGAGATTAATTTCAAGTGTTGCTATCATTTATTACTCATTTTTGACAGATTGTCTGCTTTTCCCTCCTTCAAATGTTCAGCGTTCACTCATTCATGCAGAAAACTAATGATCTGATCCCACAGTAGATAAGCTTATTTATCATTAACTAAATATGTCAATGGGTAATAAACCAAGTAAATAAAGTATGACAAGTTAGTGGACTAATATGCATGGTTTTCACTGATTACAACACCGCTCTAGTTTCAAAACTAGTCATACTCTTCAATCAGAGAAGTATCATTTTTCATTCTTTATCTGTAAATTAAGATCCAGCTCATCAGGCATTTTTAATTTGATCATTAAAAATAGTCATTCCCTAATACAGTCTCTTATGTACAGTATATTCATTTGCTCACTGTCAATTTATCCTTCATTCACCAAGAATATGTCTATTTTTTTTCTCTCCATCGTATCCATTTCTTTCTGTATGTAATTTTCTCTTATTTTCCCTCAGACACAGTTGGGAGAAAAGAGTATCTGCTGACCTCCTTCGCAGTAGTATCGGTGAGTTCAAAGGCCAACTACATGTCAGATCTGCTTTCTTCCTTTGTCGTTATTATTGTTATTAATGCAGTGGAAGAGAGTATGCTCGTGCTTCACTGTGCAACAGGGCTGTGGGCGGGTGTCAGAGGCTAACTATTAGAAACCATTAGCACAGAATTTAGTCCGTCTAACTCTGTGATGGTGATTTAAGGCAGGTTTTTACCACTTTTAGCCAAATCACAGTTTAAAGGCAGAATCCTTGAGGAATGTACAAAATGAACCAGCTGAATTGCACTGAGGAATGAAATTGTTTCAAGACAAAAGATCTTAAACGGCTGAATCTCAGAGCAATAGTCAGTTAAAAGTGACCTCATTTTCACTGACCTTTAACAACAGTAAACAAGAAATATTCATCCATGAACCATTTACACACTGAATTTCATGTGAAGTAGAAGATGACACAAGACAGAATCTTTTTGCCTGTCATTTGGGTTTTGTTTGTGATGACCAATTTTGCCGTTATGTGCATGTCACAGTAGCATTACAATAATTTTGACATCTTATGCCATGTGTTTCATGGGCACAGGTTTTCTAGGGCCATTTGTTTTGTGTTGTCATCAGTTTGGCAGTTTACAGATTTGCAATGCAATTTTCTTCAGATATTATTTATTTACCTTATTTTTCTTTTTTTTATTTGAATTTGATTATTTATATATTTTTGTGCACCTGTTACAATTTTTGCAGCTGAAATCAAGTACACTTTTTTTAACTTCCCTTTACTCAAATTTTTGTTTTTTAATTTGGCATTTAATCACTGTATGCCTCCGGAGACTACCTCACATCACAAATAAAAGCACAAGCACTTTTCTGCTGGCTATAAACACTGTTTTTGAAGTACAATATTTTTTATGCAAACTATGTCCGCCTCTTCAACCAAAACTTTAATGTCGCTAAGGCTTTCTATAATTGGTGGATTAAAGCTGCACTTCACTTTTTTCTTCTTCTTGGTTAAAATCAAAAGACTCAGTGCCTTTTACACTGCCTGCGGCCATTTAGTAGAGCAACTGAGTCACCCTGGACTGAACCTTAATGGTAATTACAGCTGTCAATCCTGTATTTAACCTTGAAAACACTTGTGATTAGACAAAGCCTGGGTTTGGTTCCAGTCTGAAAACACACAACACAAATGGGTCCCCTTCTTCTTTCCTCACTCCACTGGAATTATTATGCTGACATGTTGAGACATAATTATGGACATTTTTCGCAAAGACACACACGCCATCAAACGATTAAACACTCAAAGTTAAGGGAGAGAACGTCATCCATCATTGCTGTTTTGAGGATGAATATTGTAACTTTTCCTTCAGGCCAGGGGTCAACAACCTGCAGCTCCAGGGCCACATGTGGCTCTTTAGCCCCACTCCAGTGGCTCTTGTGGCTTTGTCTACTGATGGAAGTAACACATCAACATAAATCAAAAATAAGCCCTAAATCAAAGAAAATCAAAAGAAGAAATAAATTAACTACATAATGAAAACAAATTAAGACAAAATTGATGCAAGTAATCTACAAAATCAACAAAATCTTTACATAATAAATACTTTTAGAGCAGGCTGCAAAACCTGCAAAAATTCTGCTCAATTCTGTTTGCTTGTATTTGTGAAAAGAAAGGACATCTGGGCATCAGAAATGAGAGTGCATTTGACGCCAAAATGGATACCATAATTGCTCTGTGCATCCCAGTTAATACAACCTCAGCTGTGTCATCCCTCCAACCTTGTCAAATATATACTTATGTCAAGCCACAATGCTACAAGTCAGTCAAAAAAGTAGACGGATTAAGTAAATTGCACCTGTGTTTGCAACTCTGTTGGTATTGTGCATACACAACAACAGACCTCAGAGAAACTATTGTAAGTTTCAGTGAGAGGCAAGTGTTTACCAGGCCACATCATATTTGGAGTCTTACATGACAGAAACTCCCTATAATCACTGGGACTAATAGGACTAAAACAGCCACATTTAGCTCTTAGCCAGGCAAAACCCCACAAACTCTGACTCTCTGTTCTCTCATACACGCACACACACACCCATTACTGAGCATACATGTTTAATCACAAACACTCGCACACATGTACACAGTATATACACAAATCTACTGTATACACACATACAGCCACCATAGCCAAACATCTGTGGCTGTCCTCTGCCTACCGTCAGGCTCATTCCAAAGCAATTTCACACAGCGATAAAACAGGCACACTGTCTGACAGCCAATGGGGGGGGGCAGAGAAAGAGTGCATATTTCTGTTTGTGTGTGCATGTATGGGTTTATGTGTGAGCAAGCAGATGTGAAAAGATGAAGATAAGTTGGGCAATGAGGCCAGTGCTGCCTGGCAGATTAGCAGATCATATGCCATTTTGGATGTCTATCTGCTTGTAGATGTATGACTGTGACTGTTTGTGTGTTTTTAGGTGCTCATGTCAGCTTTTGACCTTTAGATTGCCAATATTTTTGTAAAATGAGGATATTGTAGTAATTTTCAGAGGGTGCCTCAACTCACTGAGTGCTTTTTCACATGTAGAAGGCTTTTTTAAATATCTGTGTATTCGTTTATTTTACACTGTACACATTTGTTCAGGTTAGTTTTGCTTTAATACTCCAGTTTTGGGAGTAGACTAAACAACTTCTGTGCTACACCTACTGTACATCTCGCTGCAGCTCTACATGTGCTGCATCTGATATGTTGTTAATTCAGCTCACTTTATATAACTCATCATTAAATAATGATGAGATGAATTAACAGCTCCGTAACTTTCTGTAATTGGTTTGAAAGTCTGAGCCATCAAACCAGTGAGCTGCTCTATGGCTCAGCTTGATCTGCAGGGAAGCCATCTCTTTTGCCTGGATCAGCAACACACTGTTTGGCCTGCACTGTGATTTTGCAAATGCATATTTAGTTCAGATCAAACTGAAAAGTCTGACAGTCAAACAAGGTAGATGTAAAATCACAATTGCACTGACAGTGTGAGTTCCTATATAATGACCTATCCATGACACAACTCACAAGTAACTAAAATTAAGCAAAAACAAGAAGAAAGAAAGCTGGCTAGGGTAACTTAAAAATATTGCTAATGCATTTTTTTCAGGCAAATCTTTTTTTTATCATCTGCTTGTACTCCTCTGTTTCATCTGCTTGACTTTCACACTTTGTCTTCCAGAGCACCTTGTCCAATCAGGTTGTCCACAATGGCTTGGCTGCTGCTGATCGGCTGATTCTGGGCCTGGTGAAGGTCTGGGGTGCAGGCAGTGTGGAGATCACACAGGTGACTTTAACAGACTCAACTGGAACAACACATCAACTGATCCCAGAGCACAACCTTGTCACTCAGGTGAGTAGAGTTACTGCTTGGTTATTAGAGGACATGCACTCCTTGTATAAGTAATGTACGTCGTTGTCTAAAGTGCAGCTGTAGTGAATTACAAGGTAGCATATTTGTCTTCAAACAAGTTTTAAGCACTCCATTCTCTTTGTGCATTCTGTCCTTTATGCTGCTGAAATGAGTTTATGGGATTATGTGCAATACATAATCAGCAAAATGAAGGCCAGCACGATCAGGGAATGGTCCATGTCTGCAAAAGTGTATTCATTATCATTCATAAAACTAGTGCATCGCAGATTAAAGATACAGCATATTTTCCCAAAAACAAGCTGTCAGTTTCCAAGTACACAGCACTCTTTTGTGACACAAATCACTTATGAATCTAAGTGAAATTCTGCTCTAAGAAACTCAAAATATTCATAATTATTATTATCCAGCATGCTTACAATCAGTGCCAGTGTATTTTATAGTTCACTTTGTGTGATAATATCATGGCTTACTGAGTTATTTATCATGACATGCACACAGCCACACATCGCGACTTTCACATTGATTGAGCATTTCCGTGCCAGTGAAAAAACTGTCACTGCGACAAAATATCTCAGGTTCACACCACAACCCCTGCTGTGCCCCACTTTGTCATCTAATAGCTGTAATCAACTCCACATTCGTCCTGACACTGTTGTTTTGTAATGAACACAGCTGAGGACTTGACTCAGGACGGCAATTTAAAAGCCGCTCATGTAAAAAGTAGAAGAAAAAAAGGTTGTCTCTTCCCTATTGCTCACTCCATCATCTGCTCCACTGGTTGAGCACAAATAAATGTGACAGAAAATCACGAGGAACAATGTACACAAAGCAAGCTTTTGAGCCAAATGCCCTGTTACCTTCAAAATGCCTCCCAGTACCACACTTGCTTTCATTTTTAGCAGCTGCTGTGAACACTGCCTCAAAGGAGTTTTGTAACATCCCTCTGTAGTTTCTTCCCAGGGAGGTCAGATGTTAAAGGTCAAAAGCAAAGTCACAGAACTGGAAGGTTGTTTGTGCTTTACTGTTCTGGAAAACAGGGTTTAAAGAAGATCAAGCAGCAAGAGGACACCCTTCCTAGCCAGTCGCTGAGATTGCAGAGATATAAGAAAAATGAAATGATCAAGCAAATTTTATTTAATTTTAATGTCTATATAGGTCCAAATTGCAACAGAAGTAATTTAATACCTCTCCAATAGTACATGTCTATACATTGTGACAAAACCACTTTTACAGTAACAAGATTTCCTTCCACCCACTTGTTTTCCTTTGTTATAATGAGTTATGACCACCTGCCGGAGATGGAGAACTCTCAGTTGATGCAACTTTATTTCCTGCTACGGTACATGCCACCTGATTACACTGACTGATTACGTAGTCGTCGAGCCAATCACTATTTCTGCTTCAGAACTATAGCAGTAGAAACCACTCTGACCCAGTCACTACTAACGCTAGTTAAAAATAAAGACATAATTAAAATTACCAATCAAAAATCTCTGAATAAAGAATAAATAAAACTGGTATGACAAGAAAAAAGAAACACATGAACACCATGATTCCTTAAAGGGGAAGCCTGTAAACCTAGCGGAAACACAAAAATGTAAAATAATACAAATGGGAAATGCTGACAAAAGTGTGAAATTTGCTGTAAATCATGAAGACGGTAAGGGGAAAGGACTGAGCTATTCTGTATAAGACTGATAAAAATGGTGGCACAGAGGAAACAAGACTGAAGGAAGAGGTGAGGGTCAAGTTTAAGAGAAACACATGTACTCCTTGTCCTTGTTTGGCCTGAGATGAAAAATATTGTGTCGCGCCTTCCATTTACTTATCGGAAGCATGAAAATGACACGACTACAGCAGCTTCATAAATAATCACAGGTAGAAAAAAAAGACCAAAAGATTTAGATTTATATTGTTCTTGGAGAAGACAGATAGGCACAAGCACAAAGAGAGGGCAAGAATTTCAGATGAAGAAAGTCGGAATTGCTTGTGTGTACGTGCTGGTTCATTGCTGGGAAGGGGAAAGGGAAGGAGAGACAGAGTGGTGGAGAGAGAAAATGCATCACGGGAAACAAATGAAAAGAGCAAGAGGGTGGTGAAAAAGACAAACAGGATGAATGAACGATGGGCTGATAGTAAGAGGAAGGGCATGGAAGAAACAGAGAGAAGGAATGACACAGTAGGCACATGGTAATAAGAGGTTTTTCAGTACGAGACAATCCATTCGTCTCCGTAAGTATTGTCTGATAGGGTAACAACTTGAAAGAAGCAGTAAGCAGCTGTCTCTGTGTCATTTAAATACAGTGGAGTGGAGCTACACTTTTTATGCTAGATATATGTTATATTCTGTTCCACCTGTCATTTGCAATAATACTTCCCATGTATCAGACTGGGCTTGTTTAAAACATCTCTCTGTACTAAAACATATTTTACCTGTTACTTCGTTTGAACATTGGATGTTCATTGGAGTGTATGGATGCATGTATGGGTAAAGACGACAAAATGACAGACTGTGACCTTATTCCAATTTACTTTCCTCTGCATTCATGTAGGAAAACCAAAAAGCATTTTGTGAAGAGTAAAAAAACATAAACTTAAATGTTCACATTTTATTTTGTGTGCAGAGGCCACCAGTGTAGAATGAGCTTGCCAGTGCAATAAACATGTCATTAGATGTCTCTGCTTTTTTAAAGAACTTACTTACAAACAAAATATGCTTAATATGGTAAGCTAAGGACAGTTGGAGAACATGGAATTGGCTACTGCAGTCCATGTATCATTTGTTCATTCTATTTGAAACAAAAAATACAAAAGTGAAAAAACAACTTTTTTCAATTTTTGTTTCTTGAACCAAAACAACAACATGTATGACTTGTGTTCTGTTGTGTTTTTTTTTTTCCATCTTCAAATTCAAAGTGCAGAAAATGAGATACTGGCTTTTTTCATGACATTCTCTTTGACACTGGATGGAAGCTGTCTCTGTTTAGACGGGTTTACTGCTGTCAGTTACCACAGAATCTTAAGGGTGTGACCTGGTTTCACTCAGAATTGTCACACAACAGTTACATACAAAGTTTTGGTTGCCATCTGTAGTTCTATTTTGTCAACTGTGGGTGCAATGGATCGAATGGCACACAGCTCAGCACCCAAGCGGGGCAGCTCCACTTGACCCTTAGCTTTGCCCGGCTACCAGAGTGGGACACGATTCAGGAGCCGCAGACACATGGCTTGGTGACCCCACTAATAATATTAATAGTAACTGAAACATTTGTTCAGAGTTAATTTATTTATTGGAAGCATGCTCAGAAACTTCAAGATACACAAGCTTGCATTAAATTTAGTGTTCTCGTACAGTGTGTTGGAACGCTGACTAAACACAAAGCTAAACCATAGTCAATGAAGACAGAGTCGATGCAAGGTTCATCATTTACTTCCACACTTCATCAACATTTGGTGAAAACTGTATCAAGAAATTACAGATGTACATTCAGTCTGTTTTTACAAATAATTTCTCAGTACATATCCTTTAACCTTGAATTCACATTACATATGTACTTTACTTAACAGCATGTAACTGTTTCTACATGTTTTTACCATGTATATAACTGCAAATAAACTTCCTCAAATCTGTCATGAAATTACAACCTTTTTAACAAATCGTTAATATTTATGATTCTAAAAGTCCTTAATGTTAAATATACTGGCATTGGTTTTGTGATGCTTAACAGTGGATGGCAATGGGTTAAATTCAGAACATGGGAAACATGTCTGCCATACTCTTCAGGAGAGCCAGGAAAGAGACAGGAAGTAACAAACAGGATGTGAGGTCAACTGATGGGGCACTTCAAAATAAAGTTACCTGTGTGAACAAATGAAACCTGATCTACAATTATTTTATTGTAAAGTGATCCAGAATGCTTATACAGGGGTTCAGGAAAAAAGCTGGTGTAAGGTAACAAATAAAGCTATAGACATGAAACAGACAGCAAGTTGTAGTGGAAAGTCTGCTGATTCAGTAATATGCCCATGGATTTTATGTATCTTCAACATTTATAGAGCTAGATCCAGAAGAAAATCACCATTATGGAAATATTATTTTTCATGAATAAGTACAGAACTAATAATTATATGTATGTGATTTCAAATTCTTTGAGTGCAATTACATTATGGAGGGTATAAGCCTAGGTTCAAATTATAATGGTAGAGAAACTGAGGTGCCTTGGCAGAGGTTGCGCTCTCCGAGTGCTTTCTAGTTCACTGCAGTGTCTTTTCTAAGGTACAAATAAAGTAAACCAGAGTGACATCATTTGTTGTTTCATGTCCTCTTTAGGATTTTCAGACTGTCTGATCAAATTCTCCTCTGTCTTCTTGTGTCTAGGAGCTGAAGATAGATGTTACCTCAAAGTCACTCCGAGTGGATCAACCCTTCTCTATAACATGGAGAACCTCCTTTTGAATTGTTAACACTGAATGTACCTTTACAAAATGAATTTCTCTTATGAATTATGATGGAAGCTAAATTAAGGATATTAAAAAATGACACAATCTTCATGTACATTGCTTAAGCATTGTATTATATTACTATAAATATTGTTTTTCTTCTAAGTCATAACATGTTTTTTAGATTAACCTACTCTGCAATTTAACTATAAATAACATGGAAATACATAACCATTGTGGAAATATACCATTTCTGAAGCTCACAGCAGAGAGGTACAAATTATTTAAATGAAAAAAAAAATAAAATAAATAGTTGATTCCAATGTGACGAGGTATTGCTTTATGTCTTTTCTACAAGCAAAGTTGAAACAGCTTTGCCTGAAAATGTCACAGCTTCTTTTAATTACATAGCAAGAGAGGTGAATATATGGTTCCACTTTGATTTCATGTAAATAGTTTAATTATGGAGGATTAAACAAACAAACTGTGCCCAAAATGCATTCCCACAGAGAAACTAATGTTATGAAATTGTTCTTGGCTCTTTTTTCAGCAGGTAATAACAGCTGTGCAAAAATGAGTGGACAGGTGTTTATAAAGAATTAAAAGCCAGAATTATTGATCAGAGGAAAAACAAATCAAAATACTCCACCTGCAGTCATTGGAAGAGGGTCGATTTAGGAGCTGCATGACTTTCTCAAATCTGCAGCTCAAGAAAACTATAGCTTGAAGCTCCATTCTTAATCACAACTCAATTTTTTTAAGTGCTCTTTCTGTCTTGGCTATTTATAGCTGCATGTGTGTAAGTGTGTGTGTTTCTGTAAATGCACTTAAGTATGTATCTGTCTAGTGCATGCATGGCTGTGTGCAGGTGTGCCAAGAACGACACACTAATTATAGTTCTCACCTGAGGCAAGCTGTCTACCTGTGCTTTTTCTCATCCCATTACCATCCCATATAATGATACAGTCATCCATTATTCAGCCTGCAGTAAATGTAATGATATCAATTTAACCATGGGCACCTCAAATTGATTTCCATTCTAATCGCCACTCTGCAGAGGGAGAATATACCATATGGGGTTACTGCTAAATGGTGAATGTAGGTGTGTGTTTGTGTATCTCTGTTTGCAGCCAAAAGTTATGATTTGGGATGATTCATTCTAGCCTTGTCTTCAGGTAATATGTGATTTTGAAAAGTTTTAACTTCGAAAACAAAGCTAGCCACCAAAGTGCCAGAGGGACTAATTGAGTTGCTGATCTGACGAGGCACTCCCTCTTGAATGTTGTTGAAGTTATAACACTGGCAGTAAGAGAAATCAAAGACGGGGGAAAAAAACACTGAAAGAAACAGCACTTTTATCTGTCTTTCCACAGTCTGACTGTAGTGGCTTTATCAATTAATATTATAAATATTACAGCTCAAATCTTGCCACACAAAGATTTTTAGAAAATTACCTTTGACATCACCATCACTGGAATCTGTTTTTGGAAATAAATGGTTTTACATCTTTTTTGTGTAAAAGCTTCTTTGGCAGATACAGGACAGTCAACCTGACTTCTTGGAGCCCACGAAGACTCGCTGTCTATTTAGCATTGGATATATTTTTGAATTGTGTAAACACTGAGCTGTCACAGATACATACACGGAACGGAAGGTTCAAACAATAAAATTATGTGGACAAACATTTTTTTTTTCCAGAGAGAGTCATACTTGTATCTTATTGTCCATAGAGCATTGTGGTTATTGCTGACTTTCTGAAAGAGGACTCATCAGACAACATGCTTTTAAATGAGTTGCAGAAACAATGCGTCTTTGTTACAGGGGTGACTGACAAACTAGTGTGTCACAGATGAAGGGGAAACAAAAGGATAAAACAATATGTGAGACAAAGTGAGAACACTTTCATAACATCAAAGACTGTCAGATGTAATGTGATGTATGCGTCTGTGTATGAGTGTGTGTCCGTGTCAGATACATTGATACTCAATGTGTTGGTGAATATACTGTTTTTTTTTTCCTTTTGAGAGCTACTTTGTATGTACACAATGTCTTCATACATGTTACCTATTGTATATGAGATTTCAGAGATGGTGTAAAAGACTGATCTGCTATTGTGTGTAATATATACAGGGTGTATGTAATCAGGGATCTGCAAAATTCAAGTGTTTTTTTTTACATATGGCCAAGACACTTCTCTAAGGTGAGTAAGTTGTTTGAATCCCCATGATATTTCAAATGCTGCGTCTAAGGAAAGGCCTGACAAAATGTTACAAATGTTCAGCTGGACACAAAGATTAACTGAGAAATTTTGGATGACTAAAGGTCAAGGTTGCTGTTATCTCATATCTGTGTATTCCACTGGGCAAAGACCAGGGCTGTGCAGTGAGGCCAATGTGGTCATAAATTAAAGCTTTAATACTGCTGGCAGTCACTGGGATGACTCTCCATTTGGCCCCCAAAAGACCTGAAGTTCTCTTTTTTGACATGAGTCATCATAGTCAATTCTCTCATACTAAAAGATATAGTGTGGGATTATTTAAACATTTTCTATGTCACTAAGATATTATGACTAATGGCGCCTGGCTTTGTTTGACAGGTCTGTACAACTGCTCTGCTGACATATGGAGTCGGACTGAGGCAGACGTCTGCAGCTTCTGATTACTTAGACACTTTTTGTTGTTTTTTCCTGACATACAGCTGCCTAAAGCCAGCCGCACAAGGAGAATCACGACTTATTCCAACTCAACTATGAGTCCAGTCGCCTGGTACACACAATTGAACGCACACAGTTGCAGATTGCCAACACAACTCGTGCCTTGTAACTGGCGCCACCTACAGTATCAACAGTGGACATCGATTGCATCAATTTTGTCTACATTTTGGAATTGTCTACATGCCCACCCATTATAAAAGTCGCACAGTCAGAGTTGGCGCGCATCACCAAGACTGAGTCCTGGCGATTCTACATGTTTAACCAGCACAATTTCTGTCAAGACATCAAGAAATTTGCTGAGGTATGTGGAAATGATATCTTAATTCAAATTCTGTCTGATTACGGTAATACTCCATCCATTTTGTCCAAATATGGTTACTTCTGGTGTTTGGCACAAAACTGTAAACAAGGAAGTGACAACATGATTGATCTCACAACAGTACTTCAGAGAATTGTACTTCAGGTAAGAAATAATAAGTAAATATGCAGGAAGAATAAAATGTCCTTGTCTTTTTTTGCGCACTCATAAGTAGCCTACATACAAACACTTATTTCTGTCTTCTAGTTATTTTGTGTCAAAAGGCCACTAGCATGCACAGTACCTTACTGGATCCTCACAGCCAGATTTACCATTTTGCTCACACCCACATGCTCACAGACAGGGTCGAATTTTTATTCATTTGTCTTGAGCCATTGGTCTCACATCAGGCTTCAACCGTGCAATCTTTGGTCCGCGCTCGCTACCATTCATTTTAGACATTCATGAATGCCAGAATACAAACAAGCCATAAATATCTTCTTATTCAGGGCCTATTACACTAATGAGCTTCTGCACTGAATTAAATGGCCAAAACGTTAAGGGTTCCTGACCCAGCCCATGAACAAACTAAAAATCCATCAAAACATTCAAAGATAACTAGAATAAACCTTGAAAGAGGGATTTCAAAGAATAATTATTCCTTCTCAGAGAGTGTGTGGTTAAAGGGGAAAAAAAAATTTCAGAAATGTCCTCTGTAAAAGTGTTGATGCATTATTTTTATTGTGCATCCCTTTGTTCATTTGCTGTTCTTGGTAGTCTCATTCAATTCTTACCTTTATTATTGCCCGTCACCCCACACTTCTTCTTGCCTATATTTTCCCTTGTTATTATACGTTAGCCTAATCTGAACTGTTGAAATGCCACTTCAGTCTTATGAAGGATTGAGTTTTTCATTAAAAAACAAAAATGTCACAGCCTTATGTAAAGCAACCCATTGAAATTAATGGCATTTAACAAGAGCAGCCTTCAAGTGGGTTGTGAAACTATTATACATAAATTATTGGCAGTGGAGATATGAGTGACATTATAAACTAAAAGCAGTAGAGATAAACCAGCAAGAATGCGGATCAGACATAGCAAATGAAAAGCATGACAGTGAAACATCTGAGGGGACCTATAAAGACAAAAGGCAGATATAAAGGTGTGACTGGGGTATGGCTGACAGTTTTCATTCACATCAGCATCAAGTGACAGGGGCAAAACACTCATTGATCTTCAGAGAGCACTAGACACCCATTTTATATTAAAGTGAATGACTATAATTAATAAATGCTATTAAAACACATCTGTCGACACCTGCAATACCCCTTCAGGTGGCCTTGAAATCATAATTGTGAAAATTACAATCATCATCATCAATATAATCTTTGTCATTACTCCTAATATGTGTCATTGGAGGCTAGAAATACAGCCCCCCTAGAAGAAATAAAGTTAAATGAAAACATAAAAGAGATTGCATTAATGTTCTTGAGTAAAAGATGGCTTAGATGTGTCATGAACACGTAACCATTTATGATTTATGTACTTAAAACTGATATTCTCAGGTTCTAGTTTTGGCAAACCACCCTATCTCACTGCCATATGGAGGAACCAGGCTATGACCAAGCAACCCGCTGCCTTATGAATAGAGGCCTAGTCGAGGCCTTCCCCTGATGTCTGCAGACGTCTTCTCTGTCCCCTGATGTTTGCCATGTGCCTTTGGGCAATCAATAACCATGGCATCTTCCCAACAACCACGTTTAAAATAAATAAACACAAAATCAATTGTAACCCTGACTCCTCATGGTTTGAATCTTCATATCCAATAGAAACTGTTCCCATAACATGTGATATAATTTCCCAGCCAATTACTAGGCAAGTAAGGTTACTATGAGCCTACAGTGGGTCATACAACACACAACAAGACTTCTCAAGCAATTTTAGTGTTACAGTGTTATTTTCACCAAAATCATGTGGGGTTTGTTGGAGCTGAGGCACTTTCCCATCATATGAATTGTTTGGTGTAAGGTATTTATGTATTTATTTACTGTTTAATTCATTTTCATTTTGATATTCTGACAAAGTTTTAGTTGTTCCGAATAGTTGGTAGCCTATGTTCCAACCAAAAATGACTACAATGGTGGTTTGTTCAAGCATTGTATAATGACCTAAGATTAGATTTCATTGTAGTGACCATAGAAGTCATGCACCTCCTATAATAATCTTTAGAAGGCCAAAGTCCTTGAGTACTAAGGTGGTTTTGGCAGTATAGTGAGCATATAGGGGTCCCACCCAGGAAAGTGGGATTTAAGTCCTGCCTCATGTTTATTTTTTCGGTCCCTCACCCAACCCCCTTTTCAGTAACCCTAAGATCCTGGCATCTTGCTTAAAATTAAGCCTCATGTCCTTAAATTAAAAGTGACCCATGAGTCACTCTGGCCTCTTTTTTATCGACAGGGAACTGGCCCGGTTCTGGTTCGCAAACCTAGTTCTTTACACCTACAGAAACTTGGTTCAGAACATAGAACCTTGATTCCCAGCTTGAACCGGAGAACACTAGGTTCCAGAAGTGTGAATCATGATGACATGAGAATGGGAGTATACATACACACCCATGCAATGCGTTGTAAACCATCAACATACAAGTCATCTGTCACGCAGCGTTACTCTTCACCTTCTTGTTAGTATAACATCCAAGTACATTTTTGGATAAGGGCAAAAATTAATAAACACTCTTCCAGGTTGTGACTGATGGTAAGAACAAATTACCTTTATGGTTGTAAGAATTGAAGGACTTGTTGGAACACTGTCAACAACCAGTAGATGTGCTCTCTCTAGTGCCAACCAGGTAGCAACAAATGTCACAAATGTAGTAGGAAGTTGAAAATTACTTATTTTTTCTATTACTGTACATGTAATATCATTTTTAGAGGTATGGGATCTCTAAAAATAATGTGAGAAAATTGTCACTTAGAAAAGAATAACACACAACCAATTTTCAGATAACCAGGCCAGAAATGGGCCATATGGATGTCATGACATTTGTGATCATGACTATATAATCAATATCCTCAGTCTATGTGATGGAATGCATGTAATCCAGGAAAAAATATGTTTTAACAGGAGGTATTTTGCATTTACAGGAACTCATACTGAAAAAAGCCTGTTTGGTACAAAGTTGAAAACTGGGAGTAAAAAGATATAATAGAATTAAAGAAGTCTGGTGTATACTTACATGTTAAAGAGGGGTTCAACATAGAATGATGATGATGAACAGACAGTAATTTACTCATGGGTGCATAAGGTTTTTTTTTTTTTACAAAAAATCCAAGCCTAAACATAGTCAAAAGACTCTACTTGTTTCTAGTAGGATAGGGATAAGATAAAGTGAAATGAACAAAATGTAGGATTATATGTTTCACATGTGGCCGTGTTGGAAAGACAAATGCTCAAAGCTACACAAGTCAGTGCAAACTCAGTGAAGAAAACAGAGGATTTCTATATAAGGAGCAATACAGCTATTTCCAGCAGACGGCAGATTGTGGATTAAGTGCCAAAAGATGGCCACACGCACACATCTTTACAAATCATATCAAATCACTATGGTGTACCCACTCTCACACACACAAACCTTCCTTCCAAATCAAATCAAAAATAGAGGAAGAGTGATTTGCCAATTGGCTAGATCATCCACGCAGAAAAGGATTTAAATATCACTGGAAATGGGGCCAATGTGATTGCATCACTTCCGGTTCAGCAGAGCTAGTCAAATGCCTCTGGTGGCCAAGTAATTCAATACTCCAGATATTCATAATGCCTCAGTTTACCCAGCATGTGTAATCACCAGCAAAGTAAAAATGAAAATCAAGCTCATCCTGCAGTGTTGTTCAGGGTTTATGCAGTCAGTTGTATTAAATACATTCTGCCTTTGAGTGTGTATCAGAATAATAATATATGTTAAACATAAATGAGTCAAACCTACTGCCCTTATCACGTGAATTAAAGTTACGCTACCAAGCTTCTCAATATAAAAAAAAAAAACACATGACAGCTGCTCCCTGTAGCTGTTGACTGATATAACAGAGACAAGAAAAATGAAGGCCAATAACAAAATGAAAATAGTTGCTCATTATGTACACAGTGAGGGTGGTGAAATCTGACTCTTTTTCGTGGATTTGCTTTCTCTATTTCAGAAACTAACAATGGAAGAAGGGGGGCACCTCAAGCTTCACTGTAGATGACAATCACCCACATAAAATGACACACATGATTCATTCACATACTTCACACACTTGATGTGAGCTTGGGCTAATGAAAATGTGTGGGAAAATGTGTGTTAAATTTCCAGCACAAATCAAAGAATGCAGCAAAGGTTGACAGATAAGATGTATGGCAGTAATTGCAGAGCTAAAACAGGAATGAATTTTATGTACTGTGTGGATAAATGTTGCCATGACAACACACATAGCACCTGACTGATATTTAGAGTATAGAGGACACAACAGAATTGTTCATCATCGTCACACACTAACTGTTACCAAATATATATTTTGCATTTGCAGTGCAGTTAAAGGGCACATAAGTGCACATATTTATCAGCATCTCTTTGTCTTATCATTCTGCAAGGCTGCCTTTCCAAACTTTGCAAAGTCACGGATGTGAGGATTCATGTCAGCCCCTCCCCTCTGTGTAACCGGGTATATGTGTGTGTTTTGTGTATTTGTTGGTGTGTTGATTCACTGCTGC
>JAQQAE010004837.1:0-18288 GCA_029823295.1 Pseudamia nigra | reverse complement strand
GATGGAGTTTCAAAATCAGCAAAAAATAATTAATGAACTAGATTTAGCGACAGAAGCAAACAAGAACAAAAGATGAACAAAATAACTAACAAAATTATTAGAAATGAATAACACAAGGACATAATAAGGAAAATGAACAAAATGTATCCAATAAAATTAAACAAAAAATGAACAAACCAGCAGCAAAAATTACAAAATAATTAAGCAAGATAAAAAAAAAAATCATGAACAAAATAACCAACAACATTGGACAAAAATTAACAAAATGAGCAAAATAAGCAACGAATCTTACCATCATTTATTTTATTTCACCTTCCTGGTTGTGGGTGTGTCACTTTATTCATCATAATTAACATGGACTTTATGACGTTATTACCTAAAAGCTGAATAATTTGTTCAAAGGTTGTTCCGAAGTTACTTACTACTTGAGTAGTTTTTTACTCTTACCTGGGTCCTGATTTTTTTATGAGTAGGCCTACTTCTGCTTCTGCTCAAGTCATTCTAGTTGTGAAGTGACACTTACTTTTACTTGGGTACTCTTCTGTCTGTCCTGAGAAATGTACACAAGATGGACAACAGGATAAAGAAGCCATCTTGGATTTTTGTGATATGACATCGTAAGTCATGACTATGACCACTGATCATTGTCCAGCTAAAGTGCATTAGCCCCGCCCCCAGAATCCATTTATAAATTCACATTTGAATTATCACCAATTACAGTTAGCTAAAATTAACCCCTGACATTTTTTTCATCTGTCCATGAAAAATCATTATCACTAGTTTACTCTGTCCTTTTGTCAGAATTTCCTCCCAAGTCACTTTGGGATTGACCTGTGGTTCAGCCAATCAGTGCTTTCTGATTAAAAGTGAGCAGAAATGACAGCTCACTGTGAAGTGTGACAGAGTTAAAAAGAGACACTTGGAAAAACAAAATTAACACACTTATTTAACAGCTTTGCAGATGTCTTACATGGACACATACAAGTTGTACAGGTATGCATTAACATGTCAGTATTTTCCACCAAATGTGATGTGAATCCCTAACCACCCCAACCTCCTCCTACTAAGGATTTGCAATATCACTGCCTGGCATTGTACTGACAATATCAGCATGCATGAAAGTGAGAATGGGATGCACATTTTAATGCATCACATTTGGTTAAAGGGTCTCAACGTAGACAATTTGAAATGTTCATTTTCAAGCACCTCCACATGTAGCTTACATTTAAATCATGCCTAGAGAACCAAATGTGATGTGAATACATTTTATATGATGTCATAATTTTGAGCCAAATCCATGAGCACCTGAACAATATTCCTGATTTTTTTTTTTCTTTTCAGAAAATAGTCTGTTAAATCTGCATTATTCTGTGTTGGGTCAGAACCTGATCCCAGGTCACTTTGAGAATGACATGTGGTCCAACCAATCAGTGTTTTCTGGATGGATATGACCACGCACAGTGAAATTGTACGTGTGACAAGAGTTACAGAGAGGCCCTTGAAAGTCCAGAATCAAATCTACATACATTATTTTGCTAACTGCCCTACATACCTCCTGCACCGACACATACAAACATTACAGATATACATTTATGTTGAACTTAGAATACTTTAGCCCTTCGTCATGCAGTTCTCACTTGTTGATTCACTAATTTGCCTGCACATGTCCATTTATTTCTCATCGTATCACACTTGTGCGATGAGAGAAGAGGAAGCGGGTCCTCGTAGATCATCTGCATCCAATCAGGACACATGCCAGTGAAAACTGCTGACAGCGGCATCTGAGCAGAGACAGTTTGCCTATTGCAGGAGGCGTGTGATGACAGTTACCACTGGCAAAGTGTTGGGGAGGTTAACACATGCATGAGTGGATTTAAGCTTGATCAGTGTAACAAATGGAGTGAGGGAAGGCTTGGTTTTTTTCTGGCGCCTCTGCTAAAACACACTCCCTACTTTGTTGGTTCTGGTTGAAGGATTAATTGTTATTGAAGAGAGTCTTTGTGTATTAGACTTCCCTAGGCGTGCATGTGTGTATGTGAGTGTGGGTGCCCATTAGATTTTGACAGGGCCGGTAGGGAGTGTTTTGATCTATTATGGGAAACAGTCGTGTCCATGTTAGTGAGGAGATAAAGCCTGTACACATCAGTGCACTGAGGAAAAACAAGATTAGGAGAAAGTCGTCTGCTCCATTAGCACAGGGAGATGAGGCCAGAGGCTAAACAAAGCTACGCAGGAATATTATCAACGAGGTGATGTGCTGCGTCAACTGAAATAGCTCTGAATTTTAAGAAACCCAAAAGGCAACGATGGGTGCTCTAAGTTGGTGTGTCCCATCTTTTTCATGGAAAGGCCCTTAAAAAAAGGCCGTCTCCAAAAAAAAAAGGTCAAGTTATTATAAACTGCCATGTTAAATTAAAATATGTTAATAAAATGTATAAAACTGAAGACTGAATGCTGTGATTTAATGTTGTGAATGTCGTTAACATCAATAAATCAAAATGAATATAATGCACAAAAAATGAAAAAAAGAATCCACAACATGATCAGAAACTGACAAAAGAGAAAAGAAATCACCTAAATAACCTAAAATCGAAAAAAATCATAGAAAATTAATGAACAGAAAAAAAAAATAAAGTAACTAAGAAAACGAATAAAACCCAACGTCATAATTGAAAAATTGAACCAAATAATCAAGACATTGAACATACAAAAAAATCCACAAAATAACATTTTTTTTAAAAAAAGAAAAAAGAATCAAGAAAAACAAAACAAAATAGAATGTACAAAAATGTATCAATGTTACATACAATTTTACAACAAATTAAATAATAAAAAATATGGAAAAACGAAAAAAATTAGTGAAACATGAGCAAAAAAACCTCAACAAAATTAAGAAAAATAAAGAAAAAAACAATAGAACAATTAAATAAATGAACAAAACCCATCTTCCTAGTGCTGCCCTGCACGTTGCAAACAACAGAATGAGCTACTATTGACAATATCAGGAGGCCGTGTGTTCTCTTCCACAGAACTTGGGATCATGAATGTTAGAATAAGATGCACATTTTATATGACGGCATCATTCTGAGGACATGTGCCTGATGAAATTGAAATTGTGGAATAATGTGATCCATGTGCAGTTCCAGCCCACGAGTCCAGACAATCGCTGACAACCGCAGGATTGTGCATTACATCTACCTCATGTACACTAATTACGTTATGGATCACTAATCTTGAAAACCATGCCGCTGTACATAACATTCAAATGAAGTACGCAAATGTCATATCCTGCCTTACATGCCCAAGTTCTAAATAGATTAAGGCACCAATGAGATAATGGACATCCTGTTATATCTCAGTTTAAATCACGCAAAATTGTTCTAATGGGATTAATCTTTAAAACTATCCATTCTGGCCTTAGAATTCATTCCTAATTTAGCCTGTTCACACAATACATACTACAGAATTAAGTAGAGGAACATGTGCAATGACAGAAATTATATACTGCCGTAATTGAAAATTATGCAAAGTTTCCTCTAGTTCAGAGGAAATCTAATGGCTAGTGTCTGGACCTAACTGGAAGCCAGCACCACGCTAACAGAGCCAAGCTGGCACTATCGTCTTCCAACTTTGGTCTCCCTGCAGGATTTTTTCCTTCATTTTTCACTCTCCTTTCACATCCTACAAAACTCCGCAAGCCAATCCTTGAAACTCCACCAACTCGCTGTGCTTGTGAAGTCGACCCTTCATTCCTTTTACAATACTGTTTCATCGTGCTGTCACTGATTTGGTTCTTAGCAGTATCCTTTTGCTCCTTTTGAAGCCAAGGAACTGAAATGAGATAGTCATTCAAGTGATTAAATCACTTATTTCCTGGACTCATTGTGTTTTCGGTTTAGACAGTGGGAAAGAGGAGAGGAAAATGTGAGATGTAGGCCAGTATGGACATGTAAACCTCCACAAATGTGTACGGGACATCATTACCATACCCTGAGAGCATGCAACAGCTCCACAGGTTTTAAATAGGAACAGTTTTGGATTGCTTCCCCTCCTCAGAGCTCAGTTGACAGCAGATTCTCTTTGCCAAAACATGACTCTTTGGTGCCAAATGTTGAAAATGTAAAACTAACCTCATTAACTGTTATTTCAGGAACATGTTACACCCCTGTGATTTGCCATTGAGGCTTCAACTTCAGCTGCTCAGTAAAACGCATTGACAAACATTTGATCAATTACTTTCGTTCGCCAAACATCGGACTTCATCTTTGTAGTAGCTCATAACCTACTTTACTGCTTTGTCCTTATAAAAACATACTTCAATCTCCTTCTCAAACGTCATATATTCTTAGTTTTGGCAAAGACGTTCTGAACTCCAGCCGATCGTACGTCCCCTGAGCTGTGTATTTCTCTGTGTGTGTCAACATTGATGACTTGTCCTTCCCTTGGATCCCACACAATGAGTCCATCGGGTTTATTCTGCAGCCAAACGCAGGCTAACACATGCTAAAAACATTCGGCAGCACACAAGCTCTGATGTAACCCTCCCTTGTGTTGCTAAAGTAGGACAAATGTATGTAAAAATATTGGCAAGAATGTTAGAAGAGCACTCAGAATTTCATGTGAAGAGCGACACATGTCTAATACAGCCCTTGTACGCTGATCCGATTATCACGTGGTGAAATATGTTACGCAATTAATCCGTAGAGTGTCATTTTAGAAGGTCGGACAATCAACTACTAATCACAAATTTCTTATGTTACTCCAGCACAATGGGAATAAATGATGTCTATCACCTGAAGGGAGATTAAATTGATATCAATCCTCTGTTCGGGTGTTTATTGACAAGACAATAGACAGAATGATCTGATATTAGCACAGTGGAGTTATTATTATTATTATTTCTTTTGCAGCATTCAGAAACCTGAATTTCTCCTCATAAGTCAACGGCTACACTGCAGTGTATAGAGCACTTAAAATTAACCTTTTTTTTGCATTTTTGAAAGAATATCAAATTGGTAGTCCAATGAAAACACCATTAGTGGCATGTCTTGGCTTTTCTTTAACATAATACATTTTAGACACAGTTGATTTTCCTTTTCTATGGATGGAACCGGCAGTGAAGAGGGGAAACTGGTGATGTTGAGGTCAAACAAATCTGAATCTACAGCATTAAGGACATGCAATTCTTCAGCAGTCATTACTTAAATTTAAACTGTAATATACTATGGGTGAGGTGCATAACGTGTGTCTTGCTCTCTTAGCAAACTGCACCGTCCAAAATTGCCCCCTGTCCACCATTCACCACTCATTGACAGGGCTAAAGAGGCTCGAGGGTTAAGCGAGCATTAGAACACATTACAGGGTTAGTCACAATGCTGAGATTAAATCTGTAAAATAGACAAATGGACAGCAACTTTGGTTTGCATTTCAAAATCATTTACACTCTATAGACATGTAAACTCCCCCATACCATGGTAAATCTCCAAATTGTTATCTTTTATTAAAAAAGTTCAGCATGTAATTTATCTTTCTGTTTTGTTAACAAGAGTTAGAGAGGCATGATGGTTAAGCGAGCATTAGAGCACATTACTGGAGAGAGTCACAGTGCTAAGAACAAAGGTGCAAAGTAGACCGATGGGAAGCAATTTTCTTGCGCTTTTTGGAAATCCTTTACACTCACCCACGCCATGGCAATAGAAATAGGTAAGAGAAACGAAACTGATAAAAGTCATATGAGTTATTTCCACCTCATTACCCTGTGATGCGCTGATTTGCTGGACTGTGAGGAAAAAAAAACCCAGACCAAAATAGACCAGAATAGAAAATCCAGATTAAGGAGAGGGTCCATACAGCTAGACCCCCTTTGTTTTTAAAGAACAGATGCTTTGAATATCCTTCAGTCATATTTATTTCATCATTGAATCCAGGTGAACATTTAGCCCGATTTGAAGACTTTGAAGCTCTTTCAAAGGTAAAAAAAAAAAAAGAATACACAACTGACTACTGTTGTGCATATGTACTCTAGCATTAAAAGGTCCCATACTGTGAAAATCCTTCTTCATTTGGGTTTTTAGGTCTAAAACTCTGTAATACCTAATCACTTTAGAACTCAAGTGCATTAGCCACATCTCCATTAGGAAGTAGAATCATACATTTTAAAACATCACAAATTGCAAAATTAGCCCCGCCTCCATCAGCAACTGACCAGTATATCTGGCATTTTTATTTTTTCAGAAAATTGTATTTGTCGACAGTGGACAGTGTGGACAGTGTGAGTGTGACACCTCACAGTGACATCACGTATTGCAGAGTTACAAAGAGGTCCTTAGGTAGTACCCCAGTACATGTACTCGAGTAGTTCTTCCCATAAAATGTACTTCAGAGCAGTTGTTTTGCAGAATGCTTTTTACATTTGTGATGGAAAGAATGTACTTCTACTCGGTTACATTTGGCCAGAGCTCAATGAGTAGGAGTAAAAAAAAATCAGTTAAAATAAGAAAAAGAAGAAAAAAAGGAAAAAGAAATGAAAAATAAATGAATCAATTACATAAAATAAATGAACAAACAACCAGGTAAATCAACAAATTAATAAAATAAACAATAAGATGAGTAAAATATGAACAAAATATTCATAAAAATTAACCAAAGTGAGCAGTCAATTAAATGATAAAATGTATGTAATAATCACAAATGAACAAAATAAGGCAAAAAAACTAACGTTATGAAAATAGTGAAGTTAATTAGCAAAATCAAGAAGCTGAACAATATAATATAAAAGACAACAACACAAGATTAGCAACAAATTTAAAAAAATAAAGGAATAAAAAACAGCATAAGCAACAAAGTGAATAAACATGAATAAATTAAGCAACAATGGCAAAACATAGAGTAGGTTAAAAAATTAATAAAACCAACCAAACTGCACTAAAATCAACAAAAAAAAGCAACAAACTGAGCAAAAATGCTCAAAAACAATCATAGAAATAAACAATAATGACCAAAATACCTGTTTGAACACAATATATGAGGCTGTGCTTTAGGAAGTTACTCACTACTTGAGTAGTTTTTCGTGACATACTCAAGAACTGATGTTTATGAGTACTTATACTAGAGGTACAATAATTATAAAGCAACAATACTCTAACTTGAGTACTGTTTCTGTTTACTCGACCCATCTCTAGTCCTTAGAAAGTCAACAGTAAATAAATCACTTTATTGTCTCAACACCCTTATTGAAGTCTTCAACCGTTTCATGTACAAATTGTTAAAAAACGGGAGTTATGGCATTGTGAGCCTTGTGGTACGTTCCAAACAATCTGTAAAATAATGTCACTTATTTTGAGCCATGTGAATACAGTAATAATTATACTTTAGTTACCGGTACTAGGTAATTATGTGTAAGAAAAATTATAACTCAACCACACAATTTGAAAGTTTTATTTTTTGTTGTTTTGGTCGTTTTTTCAGGCATTTTCTTGACTGTTTAGTTTATTTCTGTTCACTTTTCTTCTTTTTGCCTCCAAGTTAGTTAATTTTCTTGATTGGTTTGTTCATTTTTCTTCTGATTTGGCTCACTTTTTCTTCTTTTTTTTTGATTGTGTGTTCATTTTCTTTCTAATTTTGTTCATTTTTTCAGATTTTTTCACTTTTTCTTCATTTTTGGAATGTCTTGTTCATTTTGTTTCCTTTTTTGCTCCTTTTTTTTAATTTGGTCACTTTCATTGATTTACTGTACCTACTATTTTGTAAGTTTAGCATCTCATATTGTTTCTCTTTCCTGATTATTTTGTTCATTTCAAGGTAAAACACAGTTTTATTATGTTTAATGTCACCTTTTTCCAGTCCAGTGTAGTGGACACCATGTGTGAAAGGGTTAATAAACTTTAAGTCTTACAATATGGGACCCTTAAAGTAGGATATCCAGGTCTGTTTTTGGACACTGTCATCATCATAAAATGGGGAAACACACACACAGACACCCATCTTTAGTGATCTATGTGTTTTTTTTTTTATTCCCTCCTAGCTATAAGACATGGTGTGTCATGGCTGTCTACATTGAATTGGATGATCGGGCTCCAGAGAGTCAGACGGAGAGAGAGAGGGAGAGGAAGGGTCCGGGCTGACAGAGCTCCTGTGATCCTGATGCTGGCCCTCTCAGGAAGCGGCAAACAATGCTCCACTGTTCCCTCCCTGTGTGAGCGTACATCTGTATCTGTGTGTGTGTGGCCCGTCCTCTGTGCATGTGTGTGACTGTATGTGCATGTGTTTGGCTGGCCCTCACTGGACACCAAACCCTGAAAAGAATATCTCAGAGGGCCACTTGGAGACATTTTTGTGTATGTGTGTTAGCCTGGGAGTTCCTTGGCAGCCTAAAAACTCTCATTTGAAGGGATTAGGAAGAGGAGAAGGCAGCCACGTAACTCAAATCCCACAGGCCAGAGGTCTGTGTGTGCGTATGGGGGGGGGCAGAGTGGGAAGGGGGAAAGGAGGTGGCTGCGGTTCAGTATACTTTGTCCGCTTTGTGATGAAATAGACAAGACAGAGAGTGGGGTGAAATAACAGCTGAGACCTCGCTAGCAGGGGCACGGAGCATTAATCACTTTACCCAAACACACAGTCAGAACCATACACAAATGCAGGAGTGAAGTAAAACTGAATGTACTACACAATGGAAGCAGCTTCATCATGTCGAGTTACACCCTGAGGTCCACAGCTCATACTTTAGATGGCTGTGGGAGGATTTTAAAGCTACTTTTAAAAAGGATTTTAAGCATTTTAAAGCTACTTTTTAAAAGGGACAAGTTACAGACATATGGACTTTTTAAAACGCACGGTTTGTTTTGTAAAGAAGTGACGCTGAGAAATGAGAAAAATCTGTGACTTTGAAAACGCATGAAAATCGGTGCATTTTGGTTCCATAATTTGGATTGTCCGGTGGTCTATACAGTACATGGAGCATTTGAAACCACAGATTTTTTTTCCAATTCAATTCGGTTCTGTTCAATTGAACTCAATTCGATTCAATTTGATTTGATTTGATTCGATCAGACTGAATTTTGATTTAGTTAATACAGTTTAATTCATTTCACTTGAGTTCAATTCAATTACAGTACATTAAATTCAGTTCGATTCGAACCAATTAAATCTGACTAAATTCAGTTCATTTCAATTCACTTTGATTTAATACAATCCAATTCAGTTCCAGTCAGTTCAATTTGATTTGATGTGATTCCATTAGCTTCAGCTCAGTTCAATCCAACTCAACTCAGTTCAGTTCAGTTGTATTTACCCTGAACAGTGCCAATCATAATCCAATGTTACCTCCAGAAATCAAGGCCAAAGCCTTAAAAGACGATATAGAAAACACACCTAGTAGAACCTCAAAGGACAAGCTTAGAACCTTTGTCCAGCTACAAGGCAACATAATTGACTTATTTGCAACCCTCAAACTACTCAAACTATTCCACTTATCTACATTTTTATGGTGCTTTCATATCCCCTAATTCCAGGTTCCTACAAGTTCAGTCACTGTTGGCATGTAGCCACTTTATTATCAGAGCTAAAGTTCAAACCTCCAGGTGTAAAAACACCCTTAGTATCCAAAGAGCACTAATCCTGATTTGTGTTTAGACTCAAGTTAGATCAAATTCACATCACAAGTGAGCCCTGTAAAAATTATTGCATGATTGGAACAAGTCTCTGAATATTTTGTTATACTTCACCAATAATGGAATCACAACCCAGATAAAATTCAAATACAGTGTAATCGAAGCACCTCAATCAGAACAGACTGGCCTGATGTGAAAGGACTTTTAATCATGTCAACAGACCTGATGTACAACTCAAGTAATCTGTTTAACAGGAGGATTTAGCATCTAATAACTCCATAAAACCACCATCTGACCTTGTCTCTCTAACTAATATTCATCTTATCCCTGCAGATATTTGTCCCATGTGTGGGATCCATTAGGTGACATGACGAGTTTCCGAGAGGGACAGAAACGCAGCAATGTGAAAACCAAACCGCTCTGTGGCTGACACATTTAAGGCTCGTAAATGAAACTCTAGGGACATTTAAGGATTGTCAAACGCCTCAGTGGTCGACAGACTTGTAAAGAAGACGGAATCCACTGAACCATCACAAAAAAGTCTTTTCCCTCTGTGATATTTCCAGTGGATTAGATGCATCATAGCAGGCAGGACCACTTAGCGCAAACGAGTCTAATGAAACGCTTTGGGGCATATAAACGCTCATCTTATGGGATCACTTTATTTAGCGTACATGTAAACAGTACAGTTGGAATCGCTATGATTTCAGTCCATCTAACGGCAGACGTGCAGTTTGATTCTGCTCTTTGGTTTAGTAGCAATGACTATTAAAACTTAAAGCTGCAGATGTTTTAAAGCAGGGATCTGTAACATTTACAACACAGAGACATAAAAAAGAAGTGTGTCCAAAGCTGCAAAAATATCTGAATCCTTTATAAACCGCATGAGAGGTGATGTACAATTTAGCTGAAAAAACAGTGTGTTCATTGTATTCACTATTTAGTTCATAATTTATGTTCATTTTGCAGATTTTTTAAAATACTTTTTTATCCATCCATCATCTTCTGCTTATCCTGGTCAGGGTCTCGGGGGCAGCAGCCTAAGCAGAGAAGCAGGGACGTTCCTCTTCCCAGCCACTTCCTCCAGCTCCTCTGGGGGGACCCGCAGGCATTTCCAGGCCAGCTGAGAAACACAGTCCCTCCAGCCTGTCCTGGGTCTACCCCAGGGTCTCCTCCCAGTAGGAGCTAGTTTTGGCAACCAGAGATTGGACCACCCAGGCCTCCATCTTCAGCTGCCACCCAAATCACACAGCACCACACCCTTACGACCCTTCCGGCAGGGGGTGGGCCCACAGGAAGACACAGTCATAAGGGACTTCTGAATCACTTAGTCTGACCTGTCATCTCGGATTAGACTGTTTTGGGAGACCCTACCAGGGGCAAAATGCCCTGACACTTTTAGCTATTTATTATGCATTTCGTCAGTGTTCCTAATCATTTCATTAAATTCCTGGATTATTTTCAGTTTCACCTTAAACTTGTTCATTTTGTTGCTGTCATCTTTGTTCATATCAACTTGGTTTTGTTCATTTTATCATTGTTTTGTTCATTTTCTTTACTTTACTGTTTAATCTCATTATTTTGCACTGTCTTCGTTTTTGTTCATTATTTAGTTAATTTATTTCTTATTTTGATGAAATAGTGTTTATTTTGTTCATTTAGATTTATTGTAATGTGTCACTTTTATCACTGGACAGCGCCACTGGAGCGCATGTGGCCCTGGACCCGCAGGTTGCAGACCCCCGGAGCCGCGTGTGGCCCTGGACCCGCCGGTTGCAGACCCCTGGAGCTACAAGCGGCCCTGGAGCCACAGGTTGCAGACCCCTGGAGCTGCATGTTGCAGACCCCTGGTTTAAACCAACAGTTATAAATACTCTCAATTTAACATATTGCACATGCTGCAGGGTTTCTGACACTTTTTTTCAATTTTGCAGAGTATTAATTAGCAGCTATGCAGGAATAAGAGCATAGCTGTTGTAGTTTTCGTTTTAGTGGTGCATGTTTTAGTGCACCAATAAAACATGCTAAATTGTTTTAGTGGTGAACTATGTTGCATCCACGGGTACAGCGTGTTTATTGTAAGGTGTGTCGGGTTCTGATTTATTGGCCTTACACTTAACAACATCTACCTGTCTGCAGTGCCTTTTGCAGGTCAGCTTGTTGCTTCGTAGTTTATAAAAACAGGCCATAGTAATCAGCTAAAACTTGATGTTATTTGGGCGCACCAGCTTGTGATAATTGCGTGCGTTATGTGTGTGAAGGCGAGAACGAGCCTATTTTATGTTTATATGTGCAAATACATGTGTGACTTTATTGACTTGCTCCTACATGTGCAGGGTTTATATTACGTTTTGCAAGGTTTTTCATGTGTGTACGCAGGAGAGAAATGTCTGTGTGTTTTAACTAGTTTATCATTCCTGCAGTGTTTGTGGCCGACTGCCAGGTCGGTGCCGCCATCGATCTGTGTGTTAAACCTGTCAGATTTCTTCCCGCTGTTTCACTTAATGACCAGCAGTTTTCTCAACAGTCAGTCACATGAACACAAAACCAAGGCAAGGTACTTTTTATTAAGGAGTTTTTGATTGCCAACCACATATAAACTCATTTATAAGGAAAAATAAAAGGCATTTCGGTTATTAAGAGTGGGCAAATGGTGAGTTTCTGCCTCACTCGTCGGCACTGGCCAACTTTTTGTCTGTAGTGAAAAGATACTTCTCTACAATAGGTCTGCCAGAGCCGAGCGCACATACAGAGAAGCTTTCAGGGGAGTATTTTGAAAATCTGAGCCAAAGGCGCAGTCATTAGAGGATTGGAGAACAGAAACCGCTGTTTCGAACATGGGTTCATGCGACCATGTGTCCTGCCCTCGCCTCACATGCCAACATCAGTTTACTTCAGCAATGGAAGCAAACCAGTGAGTCACTCTCCAAAACAGACTTTTCAAATTAAGGTATCAAACGGAAAAGTGATATTAATCTCACTAATAGGCCTCGTGGAGGCCTAACCATTTCAGAATGTCTTTGTATGGCGTATCTGAGATGTATCAGCTTTGGCTGCTGCTTTGGGAAGTAAAGACATTCTTCCATGAAAGACAAGGACATGAGAGACAAGCAGATACGTCCTCAATGACTCATTTGTATTTTCCACATTTACTTGTATTTCCCAGACCATGGACTGAACCTGATATTAATATTCATAGGTGTAGATTTCAGGGGTTGGGGGGGGGGTTTGTCTGCCCCAATATTTGCAATAAGCCCCCCCGCCCCCACCACCACCAAAAAAAACACTTTACTTTAGTTGATACACAGCTTTTTGTCTCTAAAAATCACACCAGTTTTGTTAATTTCTGATTATTTTGCTCATTTGTGATGAGTTTTAGGTGATTTTGTTCATTTAGGTTTATTTTGGTGCTTATTTTATTTATTTTGATACAATGTTGTGAATCACAGTGTCCGCTACAGAAAAAAAAATGAAATAAGTATAAATTTAGTGTTTCACTCATTTTAAGTTCATGTTGTGGCTTGTTTTATTATATTCACTTATTTATTTCAGTCATTTTTGGATAATGTGGTATATTTTTTGCTCATTTATGTTCACTTTCTTCATAATTTTGACTATTTCGTTTGTTTGTTCTTCCTAATTTTTGGGGTTATTTAGTTAATTTGTCCCCATTGTCTTGATTATTTTCTTCATTTTTCTTCAAGTTCCCGGGTATTCTTATTATTTTTACTCATTTCCTTGATCGTTTTGTACATTTTTACTAATTTTCTTGATTATTATGTAAAAATTTTATCCATTTCCTTAATGACTTTGTTCATTTTTGTTCATTCTCTGAAATTATTTTGCTCACTTCTACACCCATGTTCAGATAAAATCTATGCCCTTGTTGATATTTAATAACATCCTGTGTATAAAAAGCGCGGTGAATCCTTTGCCATTGATATGAAACACTTCACTTCTTGTCTCCTAAGTCAGTGGCTCCCCATGTTTAGAAATGGCCACCGTCATGACCCAAATCACAAATCTAAAAATCATGGGAAGCAGTGAATTTGCACATATATGAATGTTCTTGATCATTTTACCTGTCATTTTATAATATCACAAGGCTTACATTATTATCGAGAGCGGACAAATGGCACATTTTGAAGAGATGCAGGCTAAAGAAATCATGGTCTTATTTTATTTTTGTGTTTTTCAATACATTTTATGCAACCCAAATAAATTCTCCTGCGACCCACCTGACCCAGTGTTTGGGAATGGCTGCCCAAAGTGGCCGTAGTCAGAAGGAAGTATATTAAAATGGGTAAAAATGAATAAAATAATCAAGAAGAACAAATAATGAACAAAATAGGGAGGGAAATGAAAAACAAATAGTCCTGAAAATGATGGAGTAAACAACATGAGCGACAATGCGCAAAACAATCCAGAAAAATTAAGAAAAATTGGGAAAATAAGTATCAAAATAAACAAAAAAATAACAAAGAAGATAAACAAAACTGAAGAAAAAATATAACACACGAAAAAATGAACTAAATAATTCAGACAATGAAACAAAGGAATGACAAAAAATATGAAACAATGAGCAAAAAGTACAAACAGTTTTTTTTTCCTGGCAACCCCCCCGCCCCCTTCCGAAATCTTCACAGACAGGTACCATACTAGTGTCAGGTTTCAGAAACCATCCCCTATTGGCACGTTTCAAATGGCATCTTAACAGGCCTCAGTTCCACCAAATAAGTCTGTATCTTATTCTTGTTGATGATACAGAGACGGGAACCACATCAGCTGTAAACAATGAGGAATCTATATCTAATGAAGTTTCATTATGAGATCAGAGGAACTTAATGTAGCCATAACCTCATGCCAAATCCTGTGAACTTGGCCTTTTGACTATAATGAGTGTACATTTAGTTGATATATTAGACACAACCTTCAAAAAGCTGCTCTGATTACAGCTTAAAGGGGATTTTCAAAAGGAGGGGGTGATATTTTTTTTTTCTTTTTGAAAGACCTTTTATTCTTGAGCCACAAAGAAAAGGTATCTGATATTAGTGCAGAGTGAATTAAGGAGCTTAAAAGTGAGCAGAGCAGCCACATAACCACTCATATTCAGGAGTCTCTTTATGTTATGTTTATATGTGTTCAGTGGAGCTGGATGATATGCAGTCCATAAAGACATGAAGGTACAAAGAAAAATGATAATGATGTAAATTATGCCAAACCATGAAAAAATAAAGATATTGTTCATAGACTGTATATGTTCGTGGACAAAGTGTCTGTGACATCACCCATTGGTTTCTGAATGGCTGTTTTGAGGACAATCAGGTTGTCAATTCCTGGATGAAAATTTGGAGCCAAAAACAGGATGTAACCATATTTGGATGAATGGCAGCGGAGCTACCAGAGCATGGGTAAGACAGTGCTAACCACTAGCTTAGCGATGTAGTGAAACATCACCAAGCAGTGACAAACAAAGTCATATTGCGATGTTATTAATCTAAGCATTTACTACAACTGCAGTCGAGCATATCTCACTCAAAACTATGTTCTATTTAATAAATAAAAGATACAAAGGTCCAACTCGGTCTGACTCCCCTAGTGAGTCAAGTTACCATAGCGACCTATCAATCAAACACCAGCACAGGAATGATTTGTCAGATTATTTGCCGTAATATCTTAATAAGGGAGCAAAAAGTTAAAGATGGACCACCAGATCATTTTTAGAGGGGCCAAATAAAACGTGTGAGACTATAATGACTCATGACAAAAATGTATTCACTTAGTATTTTCAGGTAGAAGTACAATGTATGGGAGTCAGGGCTTCATGAAGCCCAATGAAGGGTTCCCCAGTGGCCAACGCCAGTATTACAACTTCAAGTGACTTCCCCATCAACCTCACAGTATAGCCTCAGTCATTGCCCACTGGTATTGTTTCACATCGTGTACTGGATGTCTTCACTATTTGCTTACAATGTTGAAAATAATAAAAGAGAAAGCGAAAGCTTGTCCACACTTTTGGCTAGTAGTGTACAGTGTATGACAACCATGATGACTACCAGTTTACTGCCAATTTCAACATCCAGCAGCATAAATAAAACCTTGCAGCTCTTTATATGAACCACATTTAAAGAGCTTCGTGCTTTTTTTCCTATTCAATCTATTGTCAGGTCCGTCCAGGAGGTGGTTTTTTTTCCTTACAAGCATTACTGACATTCTTGGCAGGAAGTCGCTTCCTTTTGTGCCATGTACTTTCCTTTGTGATGAAGAATGCAGTATGGCCATGAATAAATGCAGTGTTTTTAACCTGCACGTGTTTCACCTGCAAGTAACCATGCACATGTAGGTCATGGAATTATTTTTTGTGCAATTGCGTGTTTGCATCGTTGTCTGCAAGAGCCAGTGTTTGCAACAGTGAACACACAACCACTGACCACTCCCTGGCTTTGCGTGTGGTATTATGACCTTTCTTTGTCACTTTTGCTCTTTTGGATGCTATCCAGTTTAAATACAGTTTTAAAAAGACAGGGCGGACCTGCCTGCTGTTATTCTGGTCATTTCTTTCTTGCATTTTAACTTCCTTGTTGGGTTAAACAATGGCCGTTCAGTTAAAAAGAGCAGTAAAGATCGGTGTGATAAAGATGCAGCCTCAGTATGACTTTAATGTAACTGTGTTTATGTGAGCGTTATCTGTCGAGGAAGATAACCAGAAACTTTTACTCTATTTATTCCATGGGCTAAGTTTCTGTTTCTCGTCATCTGAGGGAAAATGCGAAAAGAAAAGCAAGGTAGAGAACGGAGCACACAGAGGTCAGGACTTTCCAGTTTGTCTCCTGTCACCTGTGAATACATACCAGTGGAAACGCTTAAGGCAACTGCGAGTTAAGTCTTAATTTGGTTCGGGAAATGTGAAGGAGACAAAAACCATGAGGGTGTATGGTTAATCTCTCCTTGAATAATTCAGTCTGTTAATTTCTCATCTTTCAAAAAATGGCAAAAATATCGTACTGCATTATTCAACCATCACCTCTGAACCAAGGGTTGGTTTAGTATCAGGCCTTGCAACAAAAGTTTAAAGGTCCCATGATGTAAAAATGCATCTTTAATGGGTTTTGAGGTCTACATAAACTCAACTGTGATATAAAATAAAACCTGTCAAAATATGACTGTGCTCAGAAGTAGCAGCCCTGAGAAATCCATAAATTTAGATGTGTTGCGATTTGTGTCTTAAATTTATTAGTCCTGACCCTATAAGCCAGTAGAACTCTAAACAACCAATCACATTCAAGCTGAAGTAGCTCCACCCTCATAAGCAGCTGGCTAGTATTCCTGTCTGTGATTTTTCAGAAAACTGTCCATGAAAAGTACGTTGTTGAGTTTTTACAGCAGTCTTATGTCACAATCTGATCTCAGATCTGTTCCATTTCTGCATGGAGGCATTTGAAAACCAAGAAGAAAAAAAAATCCAACAAATCACTGCTGTGCTGGGGTTTGATTGACATGTTGCTATAGCAACAGCTCACTAGTGAAGTCGGATTGATTCGGACCTTCGTATCTTCTATTTATTCTATACGTTCATAGTTAGACATGAGATACCCACAGCTGCAGTCGAGTGTAAGTTTTTACACTAACAACACTGTGACATGACTTTGTTTGACAATGCGTGGTGAAGTTTACTGCGTAAGTAAGCTAACAGCTAATATTGGCTTCCCATGAGTCCCCAGGCATGAACATTTCGTAAGCCCCACTGCCATTTGTCTAAATATGGTTATATCCTGTTTTTGGCGTCAATATGCCATCCAGGAAGTGACAACCCAATTGGCCTCAAAACGACCCTTCAGAAACTAATGGGTGGCGTCACAGTCACTTTGTCCAGTCACATATACAGCCTATGGTTACAACTGACTTCATAATAAAAGAATGTGGGTACTAGACCGCCCCTCCCTTCAGTCCACACCTGTCTCCAATTGGAAATGTGGGGCACATTATGAAATGCAACATCAGAAAGTGGAAACTGCCAAACAATTGAACCCAATAATGCCAATAAAACCCAATAAAGAGGTATTTTCACAGTATGGGCCCTTTAAAGTCAAGCAGATTTCTTCATTCATTCAATCATGTTCCTCTTATAATCAAACCTTAGTAATTTTTTTGGAAAACAGCTGGAGATTGTAATTCCAGCGCGATGAAAAAAAAAAAGCAATCTGAAATCATTTAGCTACTTATTCAAGCTGATCCTCTTTCATCACGTCTGCTTCATACCTATAAATTTGACGGTTCACTCAGCAGGGATGAATGATGAAGTGGAAAACAACTGGGAACACGTCGTGAAGAAAACTGAAATGTAAGCAGCGTTGGCTAATTGAAAGCCAATGCTTCAGCCCAATAAATGGCCTCCGTGGCGAGTGAAGTCGACAGGGTCAGTGTGCTGCTGTGGGTCCGTCGGGTGCCTGTGGGTGGGCAGCCCCAGTGTGGGTGGGCAGATGTGTTATTGTGGTGAGCAAGAATGACTCAACAAAGTGCAAATGTGACTCTAATGGCATAAAGTGGAGCCGCTGTCTGCTTTCTGGGCCATTTTGTTGGGCTTCAGATGTTCCCACAAGAAGGAGAAAACAAAGGATGAGCACTTAAAATAGTAACAGAAAGTAAAACTGTTATTATTAAGACAAAGACTGGAATTTTG
>JAQQAE010004836.1:0-18290 GCA_029823295.1 Pseudamia nigra | reverse complement strand
CATAATCACCCATGCAGAAATTATCCAATGGGAGGCTTGTACCTATTTGCTTAGTTAAATCCAGGTGGTGACCTTTTCTTTTGGCCAGGCAGTGTATATGGATGCAATAATTTTTTTCCCACATAAAATACTGTTTAATAACCTGCAAACACATTAAAACCCATCAAATCTTTCTTCAAGAAGACAGTAAAAATCCTGGCTAGAAAGCCTTTCTATTTTAATTATTGTGATATCATTAGTAAGTATAGTATTATAGACTTTGAGAGTACCAACAGTTTAGTGATTTGTGTCTTGTTTTTAAGGCTTTAAATGGGCTTGTTCCACCACCGTTAAAGGATTTCATTCAGAAAAAGCACAGTAATATGAGTAATAGGAGTAATACCAGAGTCTAAACAGAGGAGACTGTAAGGTACTGAGACATAGAACAGAATTTGGTCAAAATGTGGTGTCAGTCAGAGGCAGACGTTTGTGGAAGAAATTACTAGTACATATCAGCGACTGCAACAATTATCTAACCTTTAAAAAGAAACTTAAATCTTGGTTAAACACAAACCAGTCGTGCAATCATTCATAAAATGTCTCCTTTTATAATGTCTGTACTCAGGGACTTCTGGGAAATGCTGCTTCTTTACTATTTTAGTAATAATGTCAGTGGATCTAATGGTTTGTAAAATGTCCTGAGTTTGTCTGTATAGTGTGATCTTTCTTGTGTTCTGTCTTGTGGACTGTCTTGTCAGCTGTTACAGTATATATCTGTAAATTTGCCTTTGGACTTATGTTCTCTGTGATTCCTGCCTTACGACTATGGATGAAATTCAACTATTGTGGTAATTCTGCTATATTTACATTGATGTGCAAAGCTGATATATTGATTAGTATGCACTGTCCTGAATCAATAAAATATCTAAAAAATAAATAAGTATTCATCCCCTTTAAGCCAGTATTTTTGGGCTTTGGGCTCGATTACAGCTTGGTTTGTAGGTCTCAGTCAGCCTTACACTTCTGGACACTGACGTTTTTCCCCATTTGTCTTTGTCTTGCTGGAAGGTGATCAGGAGCAAAAAGCCCTTTCCCAGTTTAGCCAAAAAAATCTCTTGGATTGATGTGTAGGCCACTCCAGAACATTCACAGTGTTGTTTTTAAACCATTTCTATGTACTGTTCACTGTATGTTTCAGGTCACAGTCTTCGTGGAAAGTAATTCTTCTTCCAAGTTGTAGTTGTTTTGCAGACTGAATCTGCTCGTCCCCAAATGTCTGCTTAGATTTTTCTGAATTCACTCTACTCTCCTACCTTCACAAGCGTTCCAGCCACTGACATGCTTTGCGGAGTCTGTTTTTTATGATGATGTGCATGTTCAAACACAGCATCTATCCATCCATCCTTTTCTACCCCTTAATCGGCACAAGGGTTGGGGGGGTGGAGCCTATCCCAGCTGACTTAGGGTGAAGGCGGGGTACACCCTGGATATGAGTCACCAGTTCATCTCAGGGCTAATGCTAAAGATAATATATATGCAGTTTTAAGCTTGAAAGTCCCTGTCAGTGTTGTTTTCTTTGATTATTTATTTTCCCTTCTCTGAGCGTTCAAAATACTGTATCCTGTTTCGGTCCCTCCCTGTCCCTCATTTTGATTGGCTGTTTGTTTTTGAGTGATAGTGTGGTTGGACAAATCAGTAGGGACTGGTGTGAAGTAAACCATGCTGAGAGCTGACCTGAGTCTACAGTAAGTGGGCAGGGCCCAGGCCTCAGGCTGAGGTGATTGAAAGTAGATGTGATGTCACATCTGAGGTAGAAGGCAAACTGTGGGTTTCCAGGCAGATTTAGCTGATTGGATGAGAAAAGCTCTGCGCACACTTTGTGCCTGAACTAACTGTTTTGATACTGTAACATTATTTTAGGGCCAAGGAACATGTTTTATAATGTTAAAAAGCACAGACACTTGATTTTTCATGATATATCTCCTTTAAAGGAACGTTGAACTTAACTGTATTTAAGAAGCCTACCATAAAAAGCCTCCGGAGGACATTACATTTTTAATTTAACTTGCATGCTTAGGATTACTATCTTGCTACATAGCCAAATGTTATCTTAAGACTCAATTTAATGGACACATCTTGACATTTTCTATTAGAACTCACTGGTATAGTTCAGAATTTACTGTTTCACCAGTGATATCAAGCTGACCTAGCCCAGATGCAGCCAAACAGGCCCAAACCAAGACACAGTACTGCTAATACCAAGTTGTTCGACCAAAGAATGGACAAAGCGGCCAACTCAAAGTCCAGATATTAAACCAGGGGTCAACAACGTTTACAATCTAAAGAACCATTCTGAAACAAAAATTATAAATACATATGTATTTGTCAAGAGTCAAAAAAATATTCAAACCCTTTCTGTGCTACATGACATATGATGCACGTTTTAACTGGCAAGGTGTTAAAAAATAACTTTCAATCATTATTTTATTGTTTAATTTTGTTTATTATTTTGGCCATTTTTTAAAAATTATTATTTATAAACTTTATTTACTTGCATTTAAATTTTTTTTATTTCAGCTATTTAATGTAATTTTTGTGGCAGATTTTGTTCATCATTTTGCTTATTTTTGTTCAATTTCTGTTTTTGTTCATGCACTTAGCTATTGTGTTCACTTTTTATTTATTTTCATGAAGTCAGTGGATTATTTTCATCATTTTTGTCCACTTTCCTTATTATTTTTTTCATGCTGTGGATTATTTTGTTCAATTTTGTCCTAATCTTGATCATTATTTTGTATATTTTTGTTCCTTTTTTTTTTGTTTTTGGTCATTTACTGGATTATACTGTTAATTTTGAGATTTTTTTCACTTCTTATTTTTTGTTGATTATCTAATTTTTTTTTCAATCATGTTTTTGAATTAGTGCTTATTTTGTTCATTTTGACATGTTACGTCCATCACTGGATAAAGCCACAGGAGCCACTGGAGATGGGCAGAAGAGCCACACGTGGCTCTGGAGCCACAGGTTGCAGACCCCTTCCTAAAAAAAAAGTGAAATGCTCTGTAAGAACCAGAAATGACCAATTCATGAGAGAAAAACCACCAACATCTCAGAGTTGCTGCATAAGGGGGTCACATTTAGCAGAAATATAGAGAATTCTAAGGGATTTACAAACTTTCAAGCACCACTGTAAGTCAAATTCTATTTAAAGGCAACATCTTCTCTGTCCTGATGTTTGCAGTTATGCAAATGACTTCAGATTTTGCAATACATTAAGGCTTATGCGCTGAAGTTTTAAGGGAAAATAATAATCCAACTTTCATTCACAACAAGATGCAGAGCTCCATGCGAGGCCAGGAGCTGCTGGTTAGGAATCCTGTTTTGTGTTTGTTGCTCTGTCGGCATCAGCATGCCAATGGCTGACGCAGGATGCCAGCAGTGTGAAAAGGCCCACAGCAGCACATGCCAAGAGTCTTTCTGGCAAATCAGAGAGGTGAAAACATGGCAGCTTCAATTCGATTCTTTGTGAGACATGTATGAGTTGTGAAGGGCAGGAAACACAGAGACAGTGGAACCAATATGCTTGCATTTTAATTATTCTTCAAGTCCTAATTAAAATGACTGGAAACAGTCATCAGTTTTCTTCGAGAGCAGAACTAAAGCATCTGTCACTGCTCTCAGTAGTTTCAGTAAGATGTAACTCATGGAAGTTTTATTACAACTATTTATCAGGAAGAAATTGAAAAACTAAATTAGTTCAAATATTTAGATACTGTCTGAGACATGCTCGTATTACAAAAAGTGTCCAAGATGATTAAGACCAACCTTAATTGTCTCCAGCTTATATAATATAATTTTTGGTTCTTATTATCCCCCTTCTGAATGAAGTTTGTTTGTTTGTTCATTGGTTCATACATACACCCATCTAATCATGTGGCTCTGTATCTCCAAAGTCCCTGGAACCAAACTAACCAAACTTGACACATGGGTCGTCCAGGTAGATGGAAGGGTGACTATGGCTACCACCACCTAATGTGCATATTATCACAGACTTAATCCATCTATCATCTTCTGCTTATGTAGGTCAGCAGCTATAAGTAGAGAAGGCCTGTCCCGAGCCACCTCCTCCAGCTCCTCTAGGGGGAACCCCAAATGTCAGGCCAGCCGAGAGACATAGTCCCTCCAGCATGTCCTGGGTCAGCCCAGGACCTCCGCCCAGTTAGACATGCCTGAAACACCTCTCCAAGGAGGTGTTCAGGAGGTATTCGGATTAGATGCCCGAGACACCTCAACTGGCTCCTCTTGATGTGGAGGAGCAGCAGTTCTTCTCTGAGCTCCTCCCAAAAGGCTGTGTTGAGAATTTTCACCCTATCTCTTAAGGATACCCTGTTCTTACCCTGCAGAGGAAACTCATTTCAACTGCTTGTATCCAGGATCTTACTCTTTCAGTCATGACCTAAAAGCTCCTGATCGTATGTGAGGGTAAGAACGTAGATCAACCAGTAAATCGAGAGCCTTTCGGCTCAGCTCATTCTTCACCACAACTGACCAATACAATGTGTACATTACTGCTGATGCTGCACCAATCAATCTGTTAATCTCACATTCTATCCTCCCCTCACTCATGAACAAGGCCCCAAGATGTCACAGACATAAAACAGCAAAAAACCATTTTGACCTAAAGTACCAATAGCTGGAGGCACCAAGTTTCAGTATGTGATAGATTAGACTTCACAACACCAGTCATCAAGATTGGTAGGGTCTAAAATTATTACAATTTGACCTACATCTATTTCTAGCCATGTAGTGAGGTCATATACAGTAGACTGTAGACCCTGGGTTATTGACTATACTATACTGAAATACACTATGACCTTCAAGGACAAAAGGTCAGGGTCACAGTCAACACTGAAGATTCTGAATACATTAAAAGTAAATGACACTTCAGGTTTTTTTTCTGTCATTTCTCCTTGGCGTCTCCTGCTCTAACAGGCCATATGCTGCAGTGCTGTTTTGTGGTGTAGAGCGAGGATCCATGTGAGGAGCCTGCTTTAATTATGCATGAGTCTCCGCTCCCTGGAGAGTACACAACAAGGCTACAGCAGAGATGGAGTGCCGTGGAAAAGCAAAGACAAACCCAGCCAGATTTGTGCTGATTCAAACCCTGGCCTAATTTTAACCACTTTGATGCAAGAATATGAAAGTATTACAGCACCTTTATTAACTCTGCACATGGAAAAACTAAGAGCTCTCACATCAGATTGCACTGATTTCTAATTGTATATTAAGACTGTGAATGGGAAACAACATTATAATTAAGAATATGAGTAAAAATAAACAAAACAATACAGAAAATGAACAAAATCATCACGGAAATTATCAAAATGATCAAGAAAGTTGACAAAAATGAACATAATTTTACAGTAATTTTCTCAGTTCAGTATTTTACACTGAAAAACAACTGTGGGTAAATTTGACCTGAAGGTGGTTATAGTGTCACAGGTTAATCATTTTACTGCATCTGTTTATTAATCATCCCTGAACAATAGCAGGTCAGACGGTTTGGTTTGGACTTTACACTGTGTAGTAACATCAGGTGAATAATTCCCTGTGGACTTTTGCTTCATCGTGGCATTGAACAGAGGACGAGTAACTAACATGAACGTGTGCAGCCTCTCTGTTAATGCAACATGGAAGTAACGTGAAGGTTATATTATCTCTCGTCTCAGCACTAACCCAGGCAAATCCACTGGTGACGATGGAAAATTGAGTAATGGGCTTCAGATAAGGATGGTCAGCTCATTAATCTGCATCACAGGGGGCAACAGTGAAAAATAAATCCTCAAAAGAGTACAGAAAGGAGGAAGTTTTTGGGAGTTTGAGAGAAAAATGTGCATCAAAGGTGTAGGTTTTGTTTGAACACTGGGGGAAAATTTTCAAACATTTTACTTTGTGTGTTGTGGAATAAAAATGACCAGGGAAGTGGAACAGATACAACAAAATACAATTAAAAAATGGAAACAAAAAGAGCAAAACTAACAAAACAATGAACAAAAAATACAATAGACAAAAATTGAAAAAAATGCAAGAAAATGTAAAAATGAACAAAATACACTGAACAAAATTGAGGAAATAAGTAGTAGAATGAGAAAAAATGTACAAAATAATCAAAATGAAAAAAGCAAAATACAATGAATAAAAGGAGCAAAGTCTACAAACTAATCAATAAAATTGAAAAAGAAATTGCACAAAATAAAATTAACAAAAATTGTAAAAAATAAACAGAAAAATGTGCAAAAAATATAGGCAATTATTAAGAAAATGAAAAAACACTGAAATACAATAAACAAAAATGGAAAAAAATATGCAAACAAAGAAAAAAAAGCTAAATGAGCAAAATACGGTCAATGAAAATCAAATACATATACCACAAAATGAGCAAAATGTAGAAAGCTATCCAAAAATGAAAATATAGTGAAATATAATGAACAAAAATAGAAAAAAATATGCAGAAAATGAGAAAAATGTACAAAATTAAATTGTTGATAGAAAAATAACAAAATAAATGAAGAAAATGGACAAAAGTGAGCACCACAAACAAAATTCAAACTAAAACAAAAACAAAAACAAAACCAAAACAAATTAAGAAAACAATCAAGAAAATGAACAAAAACATGTAAAACAACCAGACAAGTGAACAAAATAAAGAAGAGAAAAAGGAAATGAATAAAAAATAAACAAAATGATCTAAAAAATAAACACAATAACCAAAAAATGGACAAAGCACTGAACAAAATTTAAAAATAAATTCAATAAAATAAATAAATAAAATATTTTTTTGAAAATGTACAAAACAATCTATTACAGTAAATGAAGTAAAGTGAACAAAATAATAAACAAATGAAAAAATCTATCAAAAAATGGACAACAATGAACAAAATAATCAAGATTGTGAACAAAATAATCCAAAATTCAAACAAAACAATGAACAAAATAAGAAAAATAAACAAAAAATAAGAAAAATAAACATATAGATCTAAAAAATAAACACAGCAAACAAAAAAATGATAAAACACTGAATAAAAATAACAGAAATGAACAAAACATTAATAAAATAAACACAACAACCAAAAAATGGACAAAGCATTAAAGAAAATGAAAAATACATTTATAAAAAATAAATAAAATAATTTAAAAAATGTACAAAACAATCAAGTAAATGAAGTAAAATGAACAAAATAATAAAAAAATTAAAAAGGTTATCAAAAAATGGACAAGAATGAACAAAATTATCAAGATCGTGAACAAAATAATCCAAAATTCACACAAAACAATGAACAAAATAATAAAAAAGACAAAAAACGAGAAAAATAAACATAAAGATCTAAAAAATAAACACAACAAGCCAACAAATGATAAAACAATAAATAAAATGAACAGAAATGAATGAAACTATAATAAAATGAACACAACAACCAAAAAAATGGACCAAACAATCAAGAAAATGAGCATAAATTAGCAAAATAATCAGGCAAGTGAACAAAATAATCAAGAAGGTGAACCAACAGTAAAGAAAATGAACAAAATAATCCGGAAAATGAGCAAAAATAATCCCATAATAAATAAAAGTGTCATCCACAAATAAAAACCTAATAAAGTTAACAGAAATGAGTGGTGGTTGACGCGTAGGATGTGGAGTCTCCATCTGATCCAATCTCACACCGAGACAAAGGCGGCGAATTGATCAGATGCAAAGCGATCAGACATTAAACAACAAAGGCCAAACTAACGTGGTCACACGCAGAAGTTGGCAATGAGGCCAAAGTTGCCACTGTTTCCTCAAAGACAACCTATTAAAATGAACTTTGGCTGCACAAACGTGAGCATCCGGAGCAGACTGAGGATCAGATGGAGGATGAGGGGCGGAGGATGGGGCTGTTTTTCACCCCGAAAGCCTCTCAAAAAATGTCTTTTACGCATGATTAACGGAGGATTGAAATCTCTTACCTGGTCGTATCGGGATCTTCCGAGTTGGAAAGCAGGACAGGCTGCGGATTCCGCCATGACACCCAACTCTTTATTTATTAATGAAGTGAATCATGAAGGGATTTTCAAGTGCGTCCAAGTACATTCAGTGTGAAACTAGTGAAGCAATGAGACGCTATGTCCGCTGGGATGTGTAGTCCTTGTTTTTTTTTTATTAATTAATTTGTTTTAATGCGCTGGCACTGGTGAGGTTAAAGCGCATGACTACACGTCCCTTAAATATCGACACGGTTATAGCTATTACGTAACGGTACGGATCGATGTGGGAGAGAAAGTGTCAGATTGACCCAATTAATACTAAGGCAGTGGAGAGAGGTGTGGCCTGAAGGAAGAAACATGTCTGCAGCGACCGCATATCTGTTCATCTGCACGGTCACAGTAGCGCCGAGTCCGCGAGTGCATGGGAGGCGGCGGCGAATAACGGCGCTATAGAGGCGCAACAGTCAGGTGCGTCAATCCGTTCAGTCCTTATGCTGAAGCGTGGGCGCAGACCGAGTCCCCTTCAGTGCAACAACAGTCACTCCTTTATACTCAGTTACATTTTACCTCAGTGTAGGAGTGAATAAGTGAAAAATAAAATCAGGATACTAAATAAATATTCAGCTAAAATATCAATGTGGACCAATCAATCCGGTAAATCAACAAAATGAATAAACTGTGCAACAAAATGAGTGAAAAAGTAATCAAGTAAATTAACAAAAAATGAAAAAGCAAGCAACAAAATCAGCCAACAATGAGAAGAGTAATCAAGAAAATTAACAAAATAAAGAAAATAAGCAATGCAATGAGCTAAACAGTCGAGCAGATTAACAAAAAGTAACTAAATAAACAAAATTAGCAAAATAATCAAATAAATTAACAAAAAATAAACAAAAGGAGCAAAATTGATCAAAATAACCAAATAAATTAACAAAAATAATAAACAAAGTGAGCAAAACTGACCAAAATAATCAAGTTAATTAAAAACATTAACCAAAATAAGCTACAAAATGAGCAAAATAATAGTATGATTGAGTTACCTAACAAGCCCACCCTGCTAGGGTCCAGGATGGCGACGGTGGTTGTGAGATCTCTTGTGGCTTTGGGTGACTGTTACACCAGGACCAGCTTAAATGAAAAACTACCCCATAGTGAGAGGAAAAATCAAATCTGCAAGTTACCCTTTAGACCGATTCAGACCATTGCACTGACACGGCACATATAATGAAACGTTTCCAAACAGAGGTTCCATCCTGCACACAAAATATATTATTGTGTGAACTGTATGCACATGTAGTTTATTTGTACTGATCACTATTTCCAAGGCAAAGACTCCAACCATGACAAAATCATCTGGGTCATTTTCAGACACTCTGTACTGCAGAACCACATTACAAAAATACAATCAATACCTGTGAATGTGAACCAGCATTTAAAGATCTGTTAGGGGTGTGGTATGTTCAGGGCTGTGACACAAAACCACGTTTCTCCTGTACATGCAGAGCCCTGAAGTAAAACTAGTGAGGCGCGCCCTCTACTGGGGAGGAGGCAGTGTTACTACAGTTTACTTAAGTCTGTACTGTGTCATGATGCTTGTATCCTCCTGGAAATCAAATCTGTATCCTGTTGAATTATTAATGCCTCAGACTGTGCCTTTGCTGCCTAAAATTAACAATTTGGAATACTGGACCAAGCATAGAAACACTACAGATTGGAATAATATCTATACCTTTCAACTGTAAATGAATTAACAATCCTAAAAACAAGACATATGCATGAGTGAATGTGCCTGAGTGAACTTAATTTGCTCACTTTCAGAAAAATAACACAAAATAGGAACAAAAAATGAACCAAATAATACACAAAACAATCAAAAATAATCAATGTAATCCAAAAAATTTTTAAAAAATACAAGAAAATGGACAAAATGTAACAAAACAGACAAGAAGATAAACCAAAAATAACAGCATAATCCACAAAATGAACATAAACAAATAGACAACTTAAGGTACAACATGAGTAAGATAATAAACAAAAATAAAAAGCACTCAGAGTGCACACCTCCACTAAGGCAGCACAGTTTCTCTTCAAAATATAAACCTACCATTATCATTTAAACCTATTTCCCCATAATGTTATTGCACACAAAAATAATATTCTTAAATTTATTTGACCCTCATTATTGGATTTTTTTGACCTCAAAAACTTACCATTAGCATTTGGAATCACAGTATCATTAATAGTTATTCACCAAAAATAATATTTCCATAATAGTGGTGTTCTTCTGGATCGAGCTCTGTAAATGTTGAGGATATGTCAAATCTGTGGGCATATTACTGAATCAGCAGACTTCCCACTACAGTTTGGCATCAGTTTCATGTCTATAGCTTTATTTACTACATTACAGTAGCTATTTTTCCTCAACCCCTGTAGGTATAAGCATTCTGGATCACTATATCCAGAATATTACCCATATCTGGATCAAACTTTGTGGTTTGATAAAAACTACTATGGTGTTATCCCATGATTTTTGGTTAAATTTTCTGCATATTAAAAGTTGAATTTGGCCCTATCTCACAATGGTGAAGAATCTTTCAAAATGGACAAAAATTGAGCAAAATATCCCAAAAAGGAAAAAAAAAAGTCAACAAAATGAAAAATATGCACCAAATAATAAAGAAAATGAACAAAAACAATTAGGAACACACTGAGCAAAAACATAACCAAATAATCCAAACATTGAAGAATATTCAAGAAAATGAACATGATCCACAAAATGAACAGAAACAAACAAAAGTGGATTAAATAAACAGCAAAATGAAGAATCTAATCAACAACATGAGCAAAAAAATGCAAAAAAGAACAAAATATTCCCAACATGAAGCAAATAGTAAATGCAATGAAAAGAAGCCAAATCAAAACCTCCCATAAAATCTACAAAAATGAACAATTGAATTCAAAACTCAGTAAAAAATAAACAAAATCATCCAAAAAGTTACTGTTAAAAAAGAAAACTTGTCAGAAGAACTCTTTGTCCGAGGTACCACTGTATATCTAATTGGTGACAAATAAACAACATGAGCAATATGAGGACCTTAAAAACTTTTACTGGTATATGTGCATTTTATTTTCTTACAGTACTGTAGTTGTGAAAAGCATCGCAGTTGTGTTAGAGAATATATCATCATGACAAAAATACTTTTGTCAATAGAAATAATTTACTTATACTGTTATTACTTGTTCTAACGTGTCGCTATTTAAACATTTGCTGAATAAACAAAAATTATATTTATATTAAAACATCCAAAACCTTTAGGCTGTGCTTGAAAACAATGCTTGTAAAATCAAAGGAAGCAAACAAAAATGACTATTCATATTCTTTACACAATTTGCTTTTTTTTTGCTTATTATACAGCAACGTTAATGCAGAAACGCCCACACGTACTGCATTACTCACGTCACAAAGAGGAATTTTATTTTGCTTTTGCACGTTGTGAATGTGTTCAAAATATGTTGCTAATTATTGTGATTTAATGGAGCTGCTTGAGTTCAAAACTAGTCGCGTTTTTGCATTTCAGCAGCTTTAAATCCAAAAGATGTGTTCAAGGACACATGAATTAACACCATATTTTGACAAAGTAGCTGTTCTCTACAAAGCACACAGTTTGCATCTCTAAAAAGTGTCTTATTTTGCCTGTTTTTTACTCGATGCATATGTGGAAGCAGTGAGTTTACATTTTAAAATCGACAGCAGCTGACTACAGTAAATTATTCTAGAAGCAGCAGTGAGATTGGGTCTGTTTGGGTTGAAGCTTCTCTTGTAGCACCTTTTTCATTTGTGCCAAATTAGGAGCGTAATCAGCATGCATGATGTGATTCTGGTGTTATCGTGTCTACATCAACAGGGCAGTATTAGCGGTGAGAAGACCTGGACGACTGTGCGATCATGTTCGTGGAGTTTGTTCCTCTGGTTCTCAGTTTATGGAGTTAAACCAGGCAAACATATTTTCTATAAGCTGGTAGACATACATATACTAAATCTGCAATTCAATTTGCAACACCAAATGATGAAAAAATGAAAAATAATTTTAAAAGAATGGTCAAAATGAACAAAATATTCACAAATTGCCGCAAACAATCCAAGGAATGAACTAAAATGAAAACCAACAACAAAAATTTATAAAAATGAGCATTATCAGCTACAACTAAATGCACAAGTGACACAATAATGAGCTAAATAAACAAAATAATCACCAAAATGAACCAAATGATTGACGATATGGGACAAAATTCATTTAAATATGCACAAAATTAGCCAAAAAATGTGCAAAAGTAAATAAAATAATACAGTAAATGAATAAAACTGAACAAAATAAGCAGAATCAGTGATAACAAATAAAATAATCCATACATTGAATGATAATAAACAAAATAAATAAAAATAAGCAAATTAACAAAATCAAGAAAAATAATAATTCATAAAATTGAAAAAAGTGTAAAAAAATGAACAAAATTATCAAGAAAACAACAACAACAATAATAATAATAGTAATAATAATAATACTGAAAATTCATAAAATTGAGCAAAATAAAAAAGAAAATTAACAAAATAATTCAGATAATGAAGAAAAATGGAAAAAAGAAACAAAATGAACAAGCAAAATTAAGGAAATCAATAATTCATAAAATGTAATAAAGTATCAAAAATGAACAAAATTGACAATAAAATGAACAAAAACCATCAGAAATGAGCAAAAGTATCAAGAAAATGCACAAAAAAGAAAGTAAATAATAAAAAAATAATGGTAAGCAAGAAACAGAATAAAAAAGACAATGAAAAAGACAATAAAATCAACAAGATTTGAATGATAAATGAACAGAAATAAATAAAATAAACAGGAAATGCAGAAATATATAAAATAATAACAAAAATTAACAAACTAATCAACAAAATAAACAAAAAAAACATACAAAATAGTCAAGTAAATAAACAAAACATAAAAAGACAATTTATAAAAATGGAACAAAATAATTAACAAAATCAGAGAATATCAACAAAACAATCCAGACAATGAACAAAAACTTAAAAATAATAATAAAATGGCAAAAAAAAACCAACCAAAGTTTTCAAGAAAATGTACCACTAATGAATAAAAAGAGAAAATTTTGAAAGTTAAGCAAAATAATAACAGTCAGTGAAAATTAACAAAACAATTCACAAGGAAAAAATAATCAAATGAACAAAAATTGAACAAAAATTGAACAAATGAACAAACTGAATAAAATGAACAAAGTAATTCAGAGAATGAACAAATATGATCAAAAAATAAACAAGAAAATTCACAAAAATATACAAAATTATCAAGGAAATAAATGAAAAATAAACAAAATAACACACAAAATTAATGAACATTGAACAAAAAATGACAATGAACTGGACTAAAATTAAAAATGAACAATCCACAAAACGAAATTATCAAAATGTTCAAGAAAATGAACTAACAAACCTCCAAACAATCAAGGAAATTCATAAAAGTGAACAAATAAACAAAATCACTAAAAATTTCCAAAATAATATCGTTCAAACGATAGGTAAGCTGACATGTTTCAAACGTCTGTTACCATGGCAACAGATACTGCACCTGTCAATCAAAGTCCAACATCAACGTCATTTTTTTAAACACACCTCAACAATGAGTGTGTCCTGAACCACCAGTTGAAAACCACTGCTCTAAAATGTTGATTCCTGATCTTGAATGTTTTTGCATCTACAGCAAACACAGAAACCATTATTCCACAGATCATTCATCTTGTGACTTCTCATCTTCCATCACTTGTGTCTCGCGCGCACTTGGAGCAGCGTGGGAGTTTGCTCCATGATCCTCAGCAGAAGGTTGTCGATATAGTCCTCGAGATCTCGAACCTGCGCCTTGACCTTTTTTAGCTCGCCCTCACATTTCTGCAGCTGCGCCTGCTGCTGCTCCGACGCCGCCTGCTGCTTCTGCATGTCCATCTCCTGCTGCAGCAGCAGAGAGATCAGCTCCATGTTGGTCAGATGTTGGTACTGAGCAATGCTGTCTGCTGTCACCTCCTGCAAGAGAGGATGGAGAGGAGGAGGAGAGTGACCCGCAGCTGGGTGATAACACCGTAATTACCCTTACTGAGATAGATGTAATTAAACTCATGACACTGATAATGATGATGATGCTATAAAATGTCCTCTTGTCTTTTATTTTATTAACATTGTCAAGTTTCAGTATTTGTTTGTATTTAATCTAATGTACTGTATATTTATCACTTAGTTTGTTCATTGGAATAAGATTTTTTTTATTTATTCAATGTATTTTGACATTGTTTTTTCCACTGCAGCATTTTCATATTATGCATCTTTTATGTCTCTTTGCATTTTTTTGTGCTTTATGTAGATCTCATCTTTCTGAGTCTTGTGGATCTTCTTCATTTATGTCTTAATGCTCTGTCTTTACACTCAGAAAACAATGACTCGTCATTTACTTTACTAATTACCAATATAATATGATGCGTCTTGAATGTGAGACCGTTTTTTTCTCCCAGGTCAGTTTGTTGCGATTATGCTTTTGTGGTTTAGGGAGAATTCCTAACACATATACATCTGAGATCTGGATGATGAACATTAAACCACAAACCCTCAAGCATGCACATGCTGTACATTTTAAACAGGGTGTAATATTATTGTGAGACAGTGGAAAGAAGCTACAGCATCAACACTGGGTGGAATGAACATTGAAAATAAGTTGCAGTAGGGTATAGGACAGGATAGACATCTTTAAGTGGTCAATGAACAGGGTAAGTTAAACATAAACAGGTACTTCAAACACTTTTGATTTCTCTGGACCAAAGCTCATTAACATGGTCTGAGGCAAAATGGAAAACTGTTCCGTGGTCAGATGAATCACTCGGACCATTTTAAATGAGTTTTGGTCCAGGGAAGATAATAGCGTTTCTGCATCATTTTCACATATGGCTTCTTCTTTACATGATACAGTACTTTGACTGTACAGTGAACTGTGTTCACAGACAGTGATTTCTGGAAGGGTTCCTGAGTCCACACAGTGATTTCCAGTACAGAATCATGTAATACAGTGCCACCTGAGGGTCCAAAGACCACAAGTATACAGTTTTGATCATCAACCTTCCTCCTGATTCTCTGATTCTTTTCAAGCTATTATACACTGCAGATGGTGGGATCTTCAAATTCTTCAAAATTTTATGTTGAGGAACATTTTTCCTAAATTGTTTCACAATTTTTAGATGTAGTTTGTTGCAGATTGGTGAACCTCTGCTGATCTTTACAGCTGAGAGGCTCTACCTCTCTAAAATGCTCCTTTTATACCCAGTCATGTTACTGACCTGTGACCAGTTAATCAAGATAGTTGTCAAATGCTCTTCCAGATGTTTTTGATTTGTGCCAACTACCTTTCAAGCTTTTTGTTGCCAGTTTCAACTTTTTTGAAGTGTGTTGCTGCCATTAAATTTAAAATGAGGTCATATTTTCCATGAAATGGTAAAATGTTTCATTTTCTGATGTGTTGTATGATATGTTCAGTTGGGAATAAAATATGGGTTAATGAGATTTGCAAAGTACTGCATTCTGTTTTTATTTACATTTCATACAGAGTCCCAACTTTTTTGGACTTGGAGTTGTATTTACAGTAAGTTGTTGCTTTGGTTGCTGGTTTGTTTTATGATTGGATTTTGGTTTAGCATTTCGTGTGAATTGTAAAACATCTGTAATATGAAATATGCAACCCTTCAAAAGAAAGAAAGAAAAATAATTAACTGAAACAGATTCTTTAAGTTGCATATGTTAACAATGAAGTGAGCCACAGGAAAGGATTACATCACAACATTAGTGCCTCTGACGTGATTTATTAACTGTGTTCTGCCCGTGTTAATAAATGCTCGTAAAAGAATTAAATAGTCTGTGGATGTAATGGCTTTCTGTGATTTAATATGACAGGTACAACTACTTTATTATCTGCTGTGTTTCGTGACTCAAACAGTGTTATGGGTATATTTTGAAAATGAACGGTGATGTTTAGATTTTGTTTCTCATATAACATATTAAAAAGTGAGCGTGTTTGCAACAATGTCTGCAATTCCAAATTAAAGCTGCTGTGTTGAAATGTAAGTGTCTTCTCTCAAGTTCCACAGAACACCTGTTAAGTACTTTTTATTTTACAATATTTATGCCGCGTTATACTTCTACTCTCCATCTCAGAGGCAGTCATACCTTTTTATACACTGTATTTGTCTAACAGTTTGTGAATAACTGAGAGTGTAAGTGTTCCCTCACGCTGAAAAATTTGACTCCTCAAATAGTTTGGATTCGTTGGAAGATGCACTGTCACAAAGCTGACAGCGGGGCCGTTTTCAGGGCTGAGCTCATGAAAAGTCATCTGTTTAGAAATATCCAATTTTTACTGGACAGTGATGCAACAAATGATGGTGATCGTATGCCCTGTATTGGTGTAGCTGAATCTAACAATAGTATATAAATGGCTCAAATGAACTCTACCTTAAATATCTACAGTAGTGCAATGCAATGTACACAGTCATTGTCTGTATGATTTGCCTTTTTTTGACAGGAATTTACAAAAACAATTCTTTAATGTTAAAATAAAAAACACATCTATGCAGTAATTTCATCTATCCATCCAGCCATCCATCCGTTTTCTGGTTAAATAAACATGCTTTAGGCATTTAAACAAAGTTAAGTGTTTGTATTATTCAATATTTTTACGCCAATTTTTACACTTTTACTGCAAATGAATATCGGCTCCAAATATCGGTTATTGGCCTCCTTCACTACTAATAATCGGTATCGGCCCTGAAAAACCCATATCGGTCGATCACTACCTAAAGCCCTAAATGAACTAAAAAAAATCAACAAAGTAAAGCAAATAATCAAGAAAATGACAAAAAAGGACCAAAATAATGAATAAAATGAGAAAAAATTAAAATATTGAAGGAAATGTCCAAAAAGGGCCAGAATAATGCACAAAAAGATACAAAATAGGAAAAATAAAATGTTCAGAATAACAAATAAATGGCAGGCCAGTAAAAAAAAAACCTACCTAAATGACTCATTTAAGGTCTTGACCCTAAGGCGGGTGTGAAGGAATGTCTGTGACCAAGCGACCCGCCGCTGCCCACAAGCTCATCCTCACGTGCACACATTATGATAAAAACCCCCCCGTGAGCACTGCGGCGCGAGGACTGCTGCCTTTATGCTGACAGGCTGTGACATATCTGGGCTTTGTCTGAGTTTTCCTGGAAACGAGATGAGGCACTGCTAACGCTTCTTTATATTTAATTGTGTTTCATGCAGACACGCATAGCTGGAAGCTTGCAGGAATTAAGTAAATACAGGGGAGACGACATTTCCCAAAAGGCATTAAAACATGTTCAGGGCACCTCACTGATTGAAGCTTACTTTACCGTGTTTCTCTTGATATTTCGCAGGCTATTGTAGATGGAAACCAGCCAATTTGACTTAGAAAGTTGTGTGAATTAACTCCTTCACACACGGTGTTCACTACATTGGACAGGAACAAGGTGACCTTAAATTTATATTAATTAAAAACATCCATCCATCATCTTCCGCTTATCTGGGTCAGGGTTTCGGTGGCAGCAGCTTAAGCAGAGAAGCTCAGACTTCCCTCTCCACAGCCCCCTCCTCCAGCTCCTCTGGGGGGACCCCCAGGCGTTCCAAGTCCCTTCAGCATGTCCTGGGTCTGCCCCAGGGCCTCCTCACAGTTGGAGCTAGTTTTAGCAACTGGGGATTGGACCACCCAGGCCTCAGCCTTCAGTTGCTACCCAAACCACACAGCACTGAACCCTTGCAACTATTCCTGCAGGTGGTGGGCCCACAGGAAGACAGTTATAAGGGTCTTCTGAATCACTCTTAGTCTGACCTGACACCTAGGACCAGTTTTTGGGAGACCCTACCAGGGGCGAATTGCCCCTGACAACATAGCTCCTATGATCACTCAGGCATGCAAAATAATCAAGAAAAAGCAACATAAGAAGGGGAAGGTACAAAATAGAAAGGAAAATGAATAAAAGTGAACAAAGTCAGAGTAAAGAATTAACACAACAATCAAAAAAGAAGAAAATGTGAAGGAAATCAAAAGAAATGTGAACAAAATATGAAGCAAAATGAACAAATTACCGTAAAATTCACACTATAGGCCGCGGCTTTTTTCACACATTGCCGACCCTGCGGCTTATACAGTGATGCGGC
>JAQQAE010004835.1:0-18291 GCA_029823295.1 Pseudamia nigra | reverse complement strand
TTTAGATCTTTGAGTCCATCTCATGAAAAATGGGATCAAAAACAAAAGTGTTGCGTTGATATTTTTGTTGAGTGTATATATATATATATATATATATATCTCTATCTATCTATCTATCTATCTATCTATCAACCATTGAATTTGAGAAAAGTCATGTTGTTTGTTTTGATGCCCTCAACATACTTTAAATGTTGCATTCATTTAGCTATGTTGCTGCCCAAACTGACTTGACTGCTCCACCTAAGGCTTGTAATGGTAGAAAACCATGCAGTCAACTCAACATATGAAGTGTTGACAGCCCGTGTCGCATGCATCGTCGAGTTAAGCTCCACCTCCCGCCACACGTCGCGCTTCCCGCGTTGCCACGCACTGCAGAGTTAAGCTCCGTCTCCCGCGTCGCCACGCGCTGCAGAGTTAAGCTCCACAGAGTTAAGCTCCGCCTCTCAGGCTGATACCCAGGCCACAGCACTATTAAGGGGCAGCTCTGTAGCAGGGACATCGAGCTACTCGTGGTTAGCATATAACCGTATCACATCCCGCGGGAGTTTTCACATGTTATTCTGTTGACCGCTTACATCCAGGCGACAGTTCACTTCCGGGTCTCTCTCTTTTGTGACACAAAGTTTTTCCGTGAGCTGGGAAAAAATTTTGCTCGATTTTTTTTGTTCTCAGAAACGTTCGTTACACGAGGTTCCACTGTATTGCACTTGCAGTAATTTGAGCAAACCACTATTATTTTGCAATATAGTCATAACTGTTTCCATCACCTGTATAAATGCAGGTGGATGAAACAGAAATTCCATATTCTTATCACTATTCTCTTGTTATTTTCCACCATTTGAGTTTTGACTGTCACTAATCTAGTCGTTTCCCCTCTGTCTGCATTAGCTTCATGGCACCGAAATGGAAAATTAGTGCCACACATTAAAATTAAGTGATTTTGACAGCTCTAGACAGAGGCAATGTAAGGGGGATTAAGTCAAAATTCCTGCAGTTCCAGTGTAATAATACTGACAGTTTCCCTGAGGGTATGAGTGATCCCATGAGGTGCTAACCATCTGAATGATGAAAAGAATGGCCTCAAGGCTGCAGATGCAAAACTGCACAAACCAGACCATCTCCTGTTGAGATTTATGCAATAATAGCATGGTTTTGCACAAAATTACAAGGCAAAGGAACAGTGATTTATATGCAAATGTTGTTATGGAAGAACATGTGAACAGAACAAAGGCAAACTACAGTAACCTCCCACTCACCCTTCATAATCTGCTGAAGCTCCATCTGCAGAGTCTGGACGGCCCGGGCTGGGTAGTCTCCGGCTGTGCGCTTTATCCTGTGGATGGATAGCCGCCCGTCCATCACTGCTGCTACATCATCATCCTCAAGGAAGATCACCCGGTTTGTGTGCTCAATCACTGCACTGATGTGATTAAAGAAAGATCAGATCATGTTGTTAGGCTTCATAGTAAAAGACACAAACTGGCACTAAACTTTAAAATACAATAAACATCTACAAACACACAGAAAGCTGCTTACCTAGCATCAGAGGCAAAGTAGTACTCCACTGCTTTCTCATCCACAGGGAACAGGCAGGTGTCCTGGTCTGTCCTTGGCAGGGCACTGCAGCTCTTCTTATCTTTACCAGCTATAACATGAAAGAAATGGAGCCTCTGTCACAATTATCCAAACACATGTAGACAAACTGAACTTAAAAATTAGATACTTTACAGGAACGGTAGAGAATTGGAATATGATCTGTGGACAGCTTGTGATCACTCCGCACTCCCATCAGCAAAGGACTTCCCCTTCTGCAAGCAAAAAAACAAAAACAAAATAGCATCTTGATATTCATCACTGGTGTTAATATTTTGATGATATATTTTATGTTTTGTAGCTCAAAAAACAGAGCTCAACAATAACAATTTAAACAGCACAAGTTTCTGTGAACCTTGTGCCAACTGCCTCGCCGGGGTAATGGACACTCTTGAAGACCAAAGCAAAGGCTCCTTCCTGCCAGGTGGAAGAACAAACATATCACACAAGTTCTTTTATCTGTGGATAACTTCAGGAGCAGTGGTGCGCATGAGCAGGCTCTTACCAGCTGTTGGGTCACCTGTTCCACCAGTGTGGCAAAACTGATATCGTCACTCTCCCTGTTATCATACATGTACTTCACCAGCTTGGCAATGCTCTCCGTATCTGTCTCTGACTCAAATTCGTAGCCTTTGCTCTCCTGTGGAAATGACCCAACAGAACAAGTCCTGTCATGTGTGAGGTGTTGACATAAAAGACTTGCAAAAAAAGAAAAAAAACCAAGGGCATCTATTCACCAGGAATTTCCTCAGGTCTTTGTAGTTGGTGATAATTCCATTGTGAATGACGATAAACTCTACAAAGAAAAACAATCATCTTAAGATACCAATGGTTTTCTATTCAAGTATTTTATTCCATGGTCCTGAAACAGCACATCATACAGTATGATAATCTAGTGTCGACATAACGTACCGTTGTTCTTGTCAGATCTGTGCGGATGGCTGTTGACTGGGCTTGGAACACCATGAGTGGCCCAGCGGGTGTGTGCAATGCCGAGGTGAACATCAAACTCCACATCCAGGTCAATATCCTGTTGCTCTGTTGGTCACAAATAAAATTACTATTTTACCTGTACCAGCTATCGAAGAGTGGTTGCCTTGTGGAAATGTAATAAGGTCTTACTGTGGATCTCCTCATCCAGGGCCTTAACTTTTCCACGCTGCTTAATCATTTGGATAGTTTTGGCATTTGACTCCCAATCTTTGCCATTGCCACCATCAATCCCCACTCCTGACAAAAGCAAAGCATAGTGAGTGTACAAGATGATTCACTTTAACCATTGCATTGTGTAAATAATCCCATTTGTAAAAATGATCCCGTGCAATTTGTACATAATCCAGTCTGAGTGCAATACTTTCCTTCCTTGATGCCCCCTTAGGTCTTACTCTCTGGGTGTGAAGACAGGATATAATTTATTGCACTTTCATATGTGCTCTATTATTTATTTTCTGTGTCAACACTGTGTGCTGCTGTTACAAAGGAATCTCCCCAGTGTGGGATTAATAAAGTCTTATCTCTAACAGCTTTACAAAGTACTCTGAAGTTCTAATGTTACATAACTTAATACAAATGACAAATTTGCATCATGAAGATTTAGGATCTGTACAATACTCAACACTTGCTGTCCGTGGCGTCTCAGTAAGCAAAAAAACACCCAAAGACAACAAATAAACATTCCAGGAGGCCAGAGAAGATCCCTAGTAACAGACAATGCAATACATGTTTCTTGGAATTGAATGAAATCTAACTGGAGAGAGGATTATCAGAATTGTTGTTGATTAAGCAGGCAATGTAGGAAACATGTTTATCAGAAAAGACAAACAACACAGAGGATGACACTGGAGTCTTTTCAATCTCCCTCACCAGCTGAATCATAGCCACGGTACTCTAGGCGGCGCAGGCCTTTGAGGAGAATCTCAAGGATCTCACGACGAGTCCTTGGCACATGGTAATTGAGATAGGCGAAAATTCCTAAAGAAAACAAAAAGTGACAACATTTCAAAATACCAGACATAACTTCTGCTAAATTTCTCTGCAAAACAAATGAACAAAATGATACACTGTTATTCCTGGTTCCTACAATCCTGACAAATTCAACACATGCCCCAAAGGGGTTAAAGAGGAGATGAAAATCACTAATAAACCACAAAGACCTGTAATACCTCAAAAACTGTCTCATAATACAAGTGGAGATTGCAGCACTAGAAAAGAAAGTAACAAATGCGTGTGTGCTGAGACCCCCTGTCTCTGGAAAGAAAGCAAATAACAGTCACATTGATTCATTTTGGTCTTAATGTGGGATACACTTACAACTACAACCACACAAGACAACTAGAAAATGTGCAGTCTCTGAAGAGATTGTATGGGACCGCTGATTTAAAATATCTGAACTTGCTGAAAAAGTTCATGAGGGCATCTGAGGATTCAATGACCATCAAAGGATCGAAGGCAGTGCAGCATTCTCTATTCATTTCTCATGGGAAAAAAAATTGTGAAAAAACCTAAATGATTAAAAAAAGTACAAAAGATGGATTTACAAAACACAATAGCCGGAATGTCCTGGACAAGCTTGACAATATGGTGTTTGAATGGTGTGAATCGGGCAAAAACTGTGAGAATAGATGTGGTCCAAAAAAGGGGTGGAATAATAACAATAAATGGAATCTTCAGTGGAAGAGAAGATTCCATTTAGAGAAGACTGACAGCAATCCCACTAATTGTATTTCATATTTACTCTGTCACAGTGTAGACTACACCCAAATTTGTTTGACTATGCTTTCACAACTGACTAATACTAATATACTGCAGTGACAGGCTAAGATAAATCAACAGAATTAAATCTTATCGAAAACAAAAAAGAGTAATGAGTGTTGGTTCTGCTGGCAAAAATTTAGCATCCACAGAAATCCAGTTACTATCCAGTCAATAGCTAAAATTGACATCACTTTTAATGGCATACACTTTATGCCTGTAACTGAGAAAAGCCTTGACAGATAGATGCAAATGTAGAGCAGGATATAACAGAACATTCATTCAGGGCAGCAGGTGATGGAATTGGGGCCAAAACACCAGGGGAATGAGGGTAAAGTAACAAAAGGCCCACAGTTTGACGAAGTGAATCTAAATGCTCAATGTCGTAGATATAATTAGAAAATGTGTTGCATTGATTTTCTATTGTTATAAACCGGTCAATCTGCTCTGGTGCGTGCCTTCACCATTTGTAAGAAGACTGAGCAGAGACCAAGCCATTTATCATTCACAGATGTGTGTGTGATAGGGACACGGACAAAATGTGACATTGGCAGATACAACAGATAGCAAAAGACATTTACATTTCCGAAACTGACGAAAATCACTTTAATTGAACATTGCTGAAGAGAGTGAACGTTCACTGTTTTATGACGGCATTATACCAGTACTATAACAGCCAACCGATTGTGTTTTATACTGTAGAAGTATTTCACAGACTCTTGCCACCTGACATCGTAGCTTCACTATTAAGTCAAAGATAGTGCAACATTTTGCTCAAAAATCACGAGAAAAGATTTAAAGATATCCCACGTTGTGGGCGTAAAGACCACATTAGCTGTCATGTTAGCAGGTAACAGAGTCGATCTGACAGCTAAGTTTCACAGACATACTGGTCCTTATGTGTTTTACATCATACATCACAAATACATGGTGTATAGTAACATTAATATCTGGTTAATTTACGTGTAAATAGCTAACAAATCAATAGCAGTAGCCTATGTTCGCTAACTCAGGATAGCTACGTTTAGCTAATTTCAACCGACTTGCGCCTTAAATGTGAAACTAATGATGCTAACGATCATTTATAATTGACTTATTTGCTAATCTGTCTACCTCAACTAGGACAGATTTGCCACCGACATCCATAAATGTAAGTTTCCTTTAGCACTCACCACACATGTCTGCTGCTGGGCTGCCACTTTCAGCTACTCGGGTAGCTGGGGAACGCCTGTCAAATAAGCTTCGCCCCCTCTGGTTTCACTAAATCAGAGCCAACTGGGTCTTCCATGGCGCCATCTGATTGGTCCAGCTGCTTGTCAGTCATGTCGCACCTGCACACGCAGACACTTCTGACGTGGCATCAGGATGCGGAACCGTGGGTCAGACCCAGAGCAGCCAGCCCAGTATATCCTGCTCTGCTGTTCCAACCCAGCATCACCGTACAATGAGCCGCCTGTGCTCCACGCCAACCGGGAATGAATATGGAATATACAGAGAAACACATGCACTCTGTGTTTCACCGCATTACTCACCCACCTATTTGCTCTTAGTGCACAGAAATATTTTAAAATCTCTGAACCATTTACTCTTGGGTAATTGATATTTTAAGGCCTTTCATTAAGGCTTAATATGGTATAATTAATCTGAAAGTATAGAAGAGTACATCCATTACGGCACTTTTGGCCAAATTTTTCAGTTCAAGACCGAAGAGAATGCATTTTCTCCTTATAACAGTTCGTTAGTGTCAAAATATCAACATTTTTATGGAAAAAAAATCACCTCATAAAATCTACGTATTTTATTCTGTAATTGTAAAATATGATAAGATATACAGTATATGCTGCAGGATACAGTAACAAAATAATGAATATTGATTTAATGTCAAGGAAACTAAACTGAACGAAATCAACACAACTTAGGAAAAACAAAAACAAACAAAAGAAACTGAGCAAAAAAATAAAATGAACAAATAATGAATGAAACAAAAATCACCACACTAAATGATCAAAATCTTGGTGACAAGAAAATGAACAAAAATCAAATTGATGATAACAATGACCAAAAACCATCATGAAATCAAACACAAATGTACATATAAACAATTTAATGAGCCAACAAAAGAGCTCCAGGATGTATTTTGGATCCCACCTCGAAGTTTGGAAAATGTAGCTCTGTGGTAAAATCTTAACTTCTGTGTAGCTAAATTGCAAGTTGTGCATAGTTGCTGTGATGTGACTTAAAGGACGCTGACTGAAGTAAACCCACTAGAGTAAGATAATTGTGCATAGCTGAGGTTGCTCTAGATTTGTAAATTAAAATCCAAGTGTATACAATAAAGCATCATATACACAAGTTAAAAAGCTGAAGTAAAGGCACACAAGTCATAAAATGATTAATCACACTTTATTTCTGTACAGTAAATACAATGTGTTTACAATTAAATGCAGTTTTTACATGTTATTTAAGAAATGTGTAAAACTATGAGTCATGTCTTGTAAGCATTCATCTTTCAGTGCCCCAGTGTTCTGTAATACTGTGAGAGTACTTAAAGCAGTGATCAAAATTTAACTATGACTGCATAGCGTCAAGCTGGACTGTCATTTCTCTCAAACAACTGTGATGCACAACATCCACCTGCTTTTATTGCAACAGTGGCTTAAATCACAGGAGGCGACCGTGGGGGAAAGAGGAATGTGTAAAGCTGGTTCTGGATACACTACAGTTCAAACTTGAGCAGCCTCCTCATCCTCATCATCCTTCACCTGTGGAAAGAAAAACATCTAGTTGGATTTTTGTTAGTTGATAATCTTGACCTTCCGAAATAAATGTTACTACATTTTTTAGTAAGAAATAAACTTATAATAGTTATGTTTGAAATGCCACTGTGAACCAGAGCATCTGTCTCCACATCTCAAAACAAAATATTATATGTAAATCCACCACTATAACAAAATTCAGCAGCATAATTACAGTGTAGTAGAAATACGAACCTGCTCCACAGACTCAACTTCTGGGACATAAAACTGCAACATGTTTTGGATACCATTCTTCAGTGTAACAATGGAACTGGGACAACTGGTGCAGGAACCCTGTAGTTTGAGTTTAACAACACCATCCTGAAAGCCCCGATACGTGACATCGCCTCCATCCTCCTGCACTGTTGGCCTGCAGAGAGCATCATAATAATGAAAAAGTAGAAAACACGCAAACAGAAAATAATAAATATCTACAAACAGCAGGTACCTTATTCGAGTATCTAGAAGCTCTTTGATCATAGCAACTACTTCATCGTCCTCATCTGATGGTGCTGAAATGAGAAGTGGAAACGCTGCATTCACAGTAATCTTAAACCATCTGTTTTGCTGCTGTTTAAATATTTCTGTTTTTACCAGTATCTGAACTCGGTGTGCTGTCTTCATTGACCACAGGAAGCCCTGATGTGAAGAAGTCCATAATGGCAGCAAACACATCGGGCTTGATTACTTTCCATTCCATATTAGCATCAGCCTATAGGGAGGGAGAGAAAACAACTCTTCTGTGTAACCTGGGACCGTCTGGGACAAGTTTTTTTTTAATGAAATGTACATACCTTTGTTATGGTGATAAAATCAGGTCCGAAGAAGACACTCTTGACACCGTCGATCCTAAATAGCTGTCTGAAGATGAGGGGAAAAATACAGAAAGAATAAAGTATATCTTGCCTTAAATCAATACAAGCATAGAAAATATCACTGTAATGTTACAAATCAAGTGGAGCAATTTGATTTACAGCCAGCAGTAATAGATATACCATCAGTCATCACAAGTCAACAGCATCACAACAATAATACAAACAGACATATTAGTTATACAGTCCATCAGTTGCCATTGCTATATAATTATACTCTAATACTGTCCGAGATGTTTAGCATCTCTGGGTACTCTGGCTTCCTCCCACAGCCAAAAATATGCACTAGGTTAGTTGGTCACTCTAAATTGCTGCCAGGTATGAATGGTTGTATGTCTCTATATGTGCTTCTGGCCCAGGTTGTCATTGTAAATGAGAAATGGTTCTCAACTGACTTACCTGGTGAAATAATGGTTCATAATAGCTATATTGCAAGTTGTGCATAGTTGCTGTGATGTGACTTAAAGGATGCTGACTGAAGTAAACTCGCTAGAGAAAGATAATAGTGCATAGCTGAGGTTGTGCTAGATTTTTAAATTAAAATGCAAGTGTATGCACATCATACACACAAGTTAAAAACCTAAAGTAAAGGCACACAAAGTCATAAAACGATTAATCACACTTTACATGTGTGATTCAAGTGTCACAATTTAGTGTAATTACCACAACTTTACTGTGAATGAAAAAATATTTTCTCTTGTTTATAACTGTGCATAAGATTATAGGAGTTTAGGGTCTCCTAAATATGTATTACAAAGTTTATAATGTTATTTATGATTCAAAACAGTTACTGTTTAATCTTCTACAGTGCACTAAGCTGTAAAATGTCACTACTAGAAATAACAAAAACACACATGGGTTGTGCTCTACTTCAAGGTTAATGGCTGCTGCAGAACTAAGCACGTCAAATTTTAACTGTTCTATTAGAGCAAGTCCTGAACGTAACCATTTGCTTATTCTTCCAAAACTCGTACAACATGAGAGTAAATCTCTATAGGTGGTAGGCAAACACAAGCTAGACTAATGACATAATAGAAATATTTGCATTCCATTTATGTGTGTTATAGTGGAACACAGCCATGGCAGTGACAATACTATCTATAAAAACTGCCAATTATTCCTTGCACTGTAATCTTGTAACTGACAATTCAAATACAGTACCTGGCTAAAGGTGAGCAGAATGCATCACGAGGGCCAGCAAAATTCATAGTTCCTGATTCAAGAACTATGCGACCAGGCAGAAACTTTAGGCTGTTTGGATTTGGTGTGTCCTGTGTCTGCACAAACATAGTTCTGCCTGTATAGACAAAACATAAGAAGAAGAATGTAACTACAAGTATTGCACCACATCTTTTCAAAACTAAAGGTCACAGAATCGCTACAGCAATACAAACCAGAAACAACCCAGTGGGGGTTTTGTGGCAAAATGCTTGTAATCCCTGTGTTATGCGAAGGCCAGAACAATCCAGAGCTCTTACATCCATTTCCAGCAAGACTGAGAAAGTACATATGAAAGACAGATTTCAAAATATAAACTTCAACAAATATAACACACACCATAGTTACCATAGTAGCTACTAGCGTACTATGTTAACTTTATTTTTAAAAAAAAAACAACTTTTTCACAATTTTATGATATTCTTAGGCCAAACTTTTATTTGATTGATTAGGAAAATAACAGCTCAATGAGCATAAAAAATAATCTGAATTTAAAGTTATATCACATATATTTGCTTATGTAAAGCTTTGAATTAGAGGTCGACCTCTAAAACTGGATTATTTCAGCAAGCAAAATTATTAAGCAAGCCACAGTATGTGTAAGCCATGTGTGTGTCCTCATACACACATGGCAGAGAGGTAATGTTTTCTCATGTGGAGAAGCTCTGGAGAGCAAATGCATGTGTCGAAGAAAACTCTCCCGAAATTGTAATAAACATCCCAGTGCCCCATATCTCACAACTACCACGAATGTTACAGCGTGTAGCAGAATAGAGTGGAGATCGTCCGATCTCTGCTCATTAGCTGCCGCCAACGTACCTCCCAACATGTCTGTGAATTAGTTGAAAGAAGGCTGCTGATAATACTGATAGTCAAACTGTCTGTGATAGTAAAAGCATGTGTGTGTGATTGAGAGCGATCGTGTAAAAAACTCAATTCACTTGTTTTCTTGTAGGGAAGTTATGCTAAGGTGGTGGCTGATTAGTTTGTACCATAGCATTAGTTCGCCGGTTTGGCTCTAAACACTCAGCAGACTATGTATTAGCAATGGGGAGAATGTATGTAATGTGGAGAATAGTGTGTGTTTGTGTGAAAGTCACATGAAAAACTCTACAGCTCATGACTACTACAATAACTCCTGAGTCTAGAATCCAAGCACTTCTGGAGCTATTTATTTTCTATATGTTTGGTTAAATAAACATGCTTTCGGCATTTAAATGAAGTTAAGTGCTAGTGTTACACAACACTTTTATGCCGATTTTTACACTTTTACTGCAAATGAATATCAGCTACAAATATTAGTTATTGGCCTCCTTAACTACTAATAATCGGTATTGGTATCGGCCCTGAAAAACCCATATCGGTCGGTCACTACTTTGAATGCAGTACTTTTCTTGTGAGAATATATATATAGTACAATAGTACAATAGTCCACTATGATATTAATTCTGCAGTGTAAACATGTTTCAATCAATCAATTTCTTGTAGATAAACAGATATGTGTGCATATGAGAGCCCCGAGTTAGACATGCCAGCTCACTGTCACACTGCCATGGTTTACTGGGACAGAAAACAAACATCAATGTTTGAAGAAACATAACAACTAACCTACTGTCTTGTCACAACCCTATAAAAAAAGCGTTCTCATAAACCTAAATTAAATTGTTGTAGTATCACTAGATAACATTTTTACTGTCTTTGTATTAGGCAAAATACAAGAACCCAAAGTTTGATTTGTGATGCAAGGGACATTTATCAGTTTATTTATTTTGTGTGCAAAATAAGCTTGGACTTGGCTGCACTACAATCCTTATCAGCCTGTTCAAAATAGTATGTAATTGCAAAAGACTGTAATTTACTGGGTCAAATTTTTATGATGTCGTTACAAAAATAATATAAAATAAACACAATCCGTTATATGGTGGTGCAGTGGGTAACACTTGTGCTTCACAGCTAGAAGGGGGAGGGTTCTCTCTGGGTACTCTGGCTTCCTCACACAACCAAAAACTTGCACGAGGGGTTAGGTGAATTGGCCATTCTAAACTGTCCATAGGTATGAATGTGAATGGATGTCTGTCTCTACATATAAGCCCTGCGATGAACTGATGAACTCTTTTTGGTATTTTTGAGGTGTTCTACCTGTAATCTGTGCATTTTCCTTGATAGCCAAACAAACATATATCACGCGCAACACTGACAACAATAGTCACAAATATGACAATTTCGACAAATCGTACAGCACTGAGTGTCAATCAGTGTAAAGTGTAATTTGTTGTGGTGAATCACGCTGCCTCACTGACAGCTCGAATAACTCTGCGTCATTAACGCATGGCTGTTAAACTGCTCGTAGTGAACGTTGGAGGCCTTTGGAATAATAAAAAACACCATTGGCACAAGTGCGTAAAAGCGACAAAACCTGATGGAACTACAAGGAAAGTCAAATAAATACACTTACGGACGCGAAAGTCTTCCTGCAATACCCAACAACCTGCTGACCTGTATGTAAGCCGCCATGTTTGTTTTGCTTATCTAAACAGACAGGAAATGGTGTAGTCTACCTTACGGAAGTGACGTATTATTATTGGACGTCTGCTAAATTCGTCCCCCCCAACATTTGCGTATCATTCTTTCGTTCACGATCTAGTTTTATCTCGTCATTTACGGTATAAAATTGGAACAAAAATGCCTTGTGGTAAAAATTTTAGGAGAAGAAGGGAGTCGTCAGATGAGGAGGAAGATGAAACAACCGAAGAAGTCAGGTAAAGTCTCCAGTGAGGAAATGCTAACGCTCGTTAGTTCACTGTGGAAGGGTACGAAGCCAATCATTGTCTGACCGGAGTCGCGTTACTAGTTTATTTTGTTTTCGCTACGTACCAGTCCTGGGTAATATATGTGTTTCTGTTTTATAGATCAAAACTGGAAGAGGCCAAAGAGTTACAGAGTTTGCGTAAAAGACAGACCGGGGTCAGGTGGGTCTGTTTTTGAAGTGTACGATAATAATAATAATTTTTAAAAATGGTCCAATAACATTTACAGTATGTTTATCCTCCTTTAGTGTGACCGCCTTGTTGGTAGGAGAAAAACTGCCACCAGAGGCTGAAATTGATGTAAGTGACTTTTCCTTATGGATTTCCTGGAAGGCAGAAATAAAATTCGATTTCTTTTAGTTTCTGTCTCTTCACATTGTACTTAAATCAGCCAGTACATTTGCACGAACGCCCTCATGTCCGTGTAATGTTAGTAAGTCGAATTTCTCTCTCAGAATGACCCCTTTAAACTGAAGACTGGAGGTGTTGTAGACATGAAGAAAGTCAAAGACAGGAACAGGGACATGTAAGTAAATTTCTAACTATTTGGGTAGGTTTGTCGGAGTGCAAGTAACATATTGCATGTATTGATCTGAATTGAGTAAAATGCAATTTACTATACTTTAATATGTCCTTTATTACCCTTTATCTACTTGCAGGACAGAGGATGAAACAGATCTCAACCTTGGTACGTCCTTCTCAGCTGAGACAAACAGAAGAGATGAGGATGCTGACATGTACGTCTGCTTTTTGTTTTTTTTAAACACAATTTTCTCTTTGGCACTCGCTGACTACTGCTGGGACACATGTACTGCTCAAACATAGATCACATTGTTGTATATTCAGTGTAGCAGCCTTATATCTTTCCAGGTTATTGAAAACTGTTTTTTGGTTTAATTTTAAGCCTCTCCACCTTAATAATCACAAGATCAGTGGATAGTTAATCCTCAGTCAGAATACACAAAATTCTACACATGTGCATATACCTACTTACCAAGTGCGTCACATAAATATTTTAATATGTATATTTATGATTTAAATTTCCACAGGATGAAATATATTGAGACAGAGTTGAAAAAGAAGAAGGGATTAGTGGAAGCAGAAGAACAGAAAGTTAAGGTGAAGAATGCTGAAGATCATCTGTATGAGCTGCCAGAGAATATAAGAGTCAACTCTGCCAAGAAAACAGAGGAGATGTTGTCTAATCAGATGCTGAGTGGGATCCCCGAGGTGGATCTGGGCATCGAGTATGTAATGATGACTCCTGTTTCTCTTTAAATTGTATAAAAACAATGCAATCACAAGATAATGACTAGCTTATAGAAAGGATGAAACACTATTTCTGATAGCTTCATTATCTGACTTTCTTTCCAGCGCAAAAATTAAGAACATTATCCAGACAGAAGAAGCAAAAGCAAGACTTTTGGCAGAACAAAGGAACAAGAAAAAAGATCATGGCACCTCATTTGTACCCACCAACATTGCTGTGAACTATGTCCAACACAACCGTTGTAAGTTATGTCCAGTAGTAAATAATAGGTTTTAAGGGGTGACATTCAGATCCTCAAATGGTAGTGAAAGGTTTTGCTAATCTTGCATGTCTTCTCTTAGTCTATCATGAGGATGTGAATGCACCGCAAAGACATCACAGACACAGAGAAGAGCCCAAAGCGAGGCCTCTGCGTGTTGGTGACACTGAGAAACCAGGTCCAGAGGGTGAGTACAGTACACTCAACCATTCACTGTTTTGAAGAGCATGTAGTAATTCCTCCAGTCTGCTTGATGCTATTAGGATCTGTTCAAGATACAGCTGTACAGTATATTGGTTACTATTCTTCTTATAAAAGAATTAGAATGAACTGTGATTTCTTACCTTTTCCCTCGCACATCAACAGCATCGTCACCACCTAACTTCCGTAAACGTCCAAACAATGAAAAGGCCACAGATGACTACCACTATGAGAAGTTTAAGAAGATGAATCGACGATACTGAGCAGCAGCATGGTTTTTTTTTCTCTTTTTAGAATCAATTATTCCAGATGAGACATGAAAATGATTTGTGGACTGGTTTCACCTAAAGCATTTAATGGTAGAGGTTAGGAAACAATGATGTACTTTGTAAATATTGTGCCATCCACTGTTTGTCTGCAGTACATTTGCTACATGTGTAATGTTAAGGAAGAATATTATGTTGCTCATATTGCTATAGATTAATGTGAGTCATGCTTTCCATTTTACTTTTCAGCAGTAAATTATCCTTTCAGGACATTATAAATCCTTTTTTTTTCATTTTATTAAAACATTAAAACCATCACATTTAACTTGTTATTTAATCTGAGTAAAAAAACAAACCAAAACATTCCAAACTGAAACTTTGCAATGCAGTATAATATGTACACAATGTCTTTGTCCAAACTGTAACTTGCGATGCTGCAAAAATACAATTTCACAAAAGCTGAGCATTGGTCAGCTCTAAATGCATCAAATACATGAGAACAAAGGAGGGAATGTAAGTAAAGTATTTTTTTACTTCATTGTATGACTTTGTATTTTTTTGTGAATACTAATCCTGATCTTATCTTCCATTATCTCTATGCAAAAGTATAACCTCAGTGCTTCAGTCAGTAACACAATATTCACCTGACCTGGAATATTTAACAGTATGTAATGACACTTAATTAGCTACAATCCAAACAGAAGTATGTAAGTCGATTAGTGTCCAATTATTCCTCATGGTTTTTCTATGGAGCTGGTGGTGTGTCCATTGAGATAGTGTTGAGGGTTTGTCTCCTGTGAGGGAGGCCCATCCATGTCCTCTCGGTCCCCTGGTGTCGAACTGCAGCTGCTGCCTTGGGAGGCCCAGCTGTCCCGTCGGCGGTAGGCCTCACAAAGGGGCAGATCAGTGCTATCCCACAGACTGTAGCTTTGCAGAGTGGAAACCAGAAGGAGGCAAAGAATCACAGCGCAGCACAGAGAGAGAGGAGCAGATGAGAGCAGCAGGTCAGAATAAGCATAGTCACACATACAGAAGCACATTGCAACACACATACAATAGAACAGATGAGAATGAATGTTATGCAAAAGCACTAGAATCACTGGATCAACACATAAATGGCTTTTGTTTATCTGCACTCCATTCAGGTGGTGATTTATGGATTTGAGCCAAAGGTGCAGGTAGTTGCTGATGGAGGAGAAAGCAAAGCAAGTGTGGTAAGAAGGGAAGGCCCAGCATGCTCCAAACAAGTCACTGAAAAACCAGACAACACTACTACAGTCATTTGCTTCTATTTTATTGTTCTGAATCGACACTGCTTGCACAGTTACAGCGTGAGCTGCTTGTGATTTTAAGGACGGAATCAAAAAAGTTTAACAGAAAACTAAACGTCCTTGAGAAACTACATGAACTGTGTATAAATAAAACAGATGTATTTAAAAGGTACATTATGTTCCAATCATCCATGAACAATCTATTTACTAACACAACTTTCTCAGTTTATTCTGTAAGAGTTAAATAAACAAGAATAAATATTGATATATCCATGCTAACTTTATAAAATATGTATCAGATCATCTTTCAAAATTCTTTTGATTAGAAATTTTAATAAATGGGTTTTTCCATTCCTTATAAGGCACTGGGTGCAACATTCTAAAATTTCTCAATAACCATTAGTAATTGATCTGTGGACAAAACAAATTAATCTCATATTTAGTGCCTCCATTCATATTTTTATATACAGCTACATAATATAAGCTCTATTATTTTTAAAATTATGTTCAACTACTTCTTACGTACCTCTGAGTATGCAAAACAGGTTTTAAAAAGTAACATAGGAACATTTCTCTAATGTGCTGTAGGCTGCGGACCAGGGAAGCAGAAGTCTGATCACATTTTGAGTTTAAAATTTATCCCTGCCCCCATGCTATGTTAATAAACTGCACTCAATGTCCCAAAAAAACAGGTCAAGAGCTGAGAGCACTGGTATTAAATGATCATTTTAAAGCTGACGTCCTCTCTATTTTGGACAAGAATTACATGAGGCATAGAGCACAAAAAAGTCACGTCCCTTAATGAGATTTTTAAAAAGTCACTGACTCATATGAGGGACTTGGACAGTGGAGCTCCATCAGGTTTGGTGAGAATCCATCAATATTCAATGATCATCAGCAATGAATTATCTTGATGAAAGGTACAGTTTGAATGTATGGATGAAGATGAGAGAAACCTAGCTGTAAAGCTGTCAGATTTAGAAAATGGCAGAGATAAACCCGTCCTCGGGCTCTCGTGAAAAGCAAAAGGTGAGACAGGACATGGTGCTGGGCATGGGACACCAGAGGGGTGGTGGGATGAGGGCAAGTATGATCCTACTTGTACCTGGAGGAGTAATATTCTTCCTCTAGCTCATACAGGTCAATGGCGATCTCATCACGGAGTGACGTGAGCTTCTTGTCGCACTCTTCTTGTAGCGAGCGTAGCTGCTGGTTCTGGAGGCTGATGGCATCGTTCACAGAGGGAAAGTCATTCAGAATCAGGAACTGCTTCAGATCCGACACCAGCTTCATCAGGGACTCACCAGCACGGACCTGTGAGAGCAACAACAGGATGGGGAATATATTTAGAAATATGACGAAATCCTGAAAATCCAAGAAATTAAATATGATGCTGTGTGGCTATGTGGCAAAGAGGACAATGCAGCACCAGTGAGATCCTGAAATACTTACAATGTTGGCTGCTCTGACATGCATCTCATAATGGTCTTGCTCTGCTTGGGTTGGTCGAGAAACCTGTGTCTCATCCTCAATCTAAAGATAGGCAATATTGTGTCAATAATAAAACCATGCTGGATTGAAGAAATAAAAAGTACTAATACTACACTGCGGAAATACTCACGTTACATTGGAAGTTAATGTCTATTCAAAACCTCACTCATGTGAAACTGTCATCAGGAAAATAGATTTTTTGCTGCTTGCATACACATTGTTACATTTTACAGCTGTAGATGTCTCATATTTAGCGAATTCTAACTTAATATGCTGTTAGTAGTTTAATCATGTGTTTGTAGCATTGCTGTCGTACAAAATGTCAGTTCTTCGTAAGTGCAGAAAAACTGCATTCAGCTTCTGAAAGTTAAAAGGTAATGGGAGGTAGAGGTTACTTAAAGGAACACACAAAATGCATGAAAGATTTGCAGCTACAAGTTATTAGATACAATGGGGTAAAATGTAGTGGAGTAGAAGCATCACTTTGCAATACCGCTGAAATACTCAAGAAAGTATACACACATCAAATCTGAATTTAGTTCCAGTGTTTAAAGTAAAAAAATAGTTTTACATTTCACTGATGGAAGAGAAACAGTCCACCATGTTTATTGTTGATTTGAGTAGCTCAGTACAGAAATATCTCCTGACTTGTAATAAACACAAACACAGCATGTAACAGAAGTTTTGCAGTAGATCTGTTTGTACCTTTGCTGTTTTGAGAATTTCAGTGAAGTTGTCCAGGATGGACTTGATGTCATCTTTCAGTCTCTTGTTATAGTTTTGTAACAGAGTCTCTTTGCTCTGAGGTAACACTCTCTGAGTAGCCATCACACCCAGGAAGAAACAACGCACCTGATCTTACCGGAAACAACTTTACACACAATCAGGTGGTGAGTTAGTGCTGCAAAAAACAAAAATAAAGCATATAAACGTAGCGTTAGCGTTATATAGAACAGAAACAGAAATCAACAACTACAACAGTTGCTCACAGATAACATGCATAGAAATACTATACATACTGTATCAGTAGACACTTTTACGGCACTACTCCGTAAACAAAGTAAAGAGTTTTTGTTTTGTTTTAGAAAACCTGACAAACATTCAGAGCCGCCATAATTTCCTTCTTCGTCATGTTTAGCAGCGGCTAACATCCGGTGTGTTTAAGTTTTAGCGCCCTCTGGTGGATAAAGAATAACTACACACCCATGAGGTCCATGTGTGGCTGTGTGCCGGCTGCAGCCCTTGAATTGGGACCGATTAGGACACAGTTTATGAGGCTGTTGTTTACAGTTTAATGGCGGTAACAGACCAGTTTTTCGGCCCATTACCACCACTGACTGGACTTGAGTGTGGACGAAGAAAAAAAAGAATAAGTAAAAAATAAACTACCTGTTTATACTTTTTTGGCTACATTTGATTCTTCTAGGAACTTAATGATTTTACTATACGTGGGAGCTATTTGTTATATTATTTTTGTTTTGCGTTGTGATTTTTTTG